>CM077084.1:69180801-69316738 GCA_039513925.1 Platanthera zijinensis | reverse complement strand
CAAGGCCAGATTCTCGAGTACTAAAAGGCTTCTCGAGAACTAACAAGACAGGACCTCTCAAGAAAGAAGGATGGAACTCGAGAACTAAAATGGATTCTCCGAGAGATAGAGGAGGAATTTCTCAAGACAATCAGGACTTCTCGGAACAACCCGACATTCTCAAGAATGAATAAAAAACTTCACGGGAATTTCTCCCGGCTTCTCAAGAAATGAGGTTGGCCGTCCCGAGAACAAATAGGATGAACGACTCCATTCGACGAACTACGTCCAAAATTCGTCGAACACAAACCAGTTCGACGAAACTCTGGTCGAATTTCATCGACGCAAACACAGTTCGATGAACTCTGGTCGAATTCATCTAACGCAAACCAGTTCTACGAACTCGGGTCGAATTTCATCGAACACAAACCAGTTCGACAAACTCTGGTCAAATTTCGTCAAACACAAAGGAAAACCCCAGAATCTGACGCATCATTCTGAGACATTATCATCAAATGCTTACTTAAGAAAAAATCTGAAAGACTTATTTCAAGAGCCTAGACACCTAGAGGGGGGTGAATAGGTTCTAATAATCTTTAAGAATTGTAGGCAATATAATTAGTTCTTACTTAGCATAGAAATTGCAAATCACAGCACGGAAAAAACACAGCACAGCATACACCAGATTTATAGTGGTTCCCCAAGGTATAGGTACATCCACTTTCCCCCTTCGCCTATCCAGTAGAGAACTAGATTCAGCACAACTTCCTTCACTTTCTAAGATCCAAGATCTTACAACTCAGAACCAGATGGTTCCTACACCTCAGACTTACACAAGTCCTACCTCAGATTCTCCCAAGCCAAGAATCCACCTAAGGCCACATCCCTACCTCAGCCTTTATACCTAGACTTACAACTCAGACTATCACAAAGTCCTACACCTCAGGCACACAGCCCTACCTCAGCCTTTATAATTATAGGCTTACAACTCAGATCTAACAAAAGATCCTACAAGTAATTGAGTATTTGAAATATATAGGAATATCATTAGATAGATCACTCTATATGTGTGAGCTTCCTCATTTTCTTAAATAAACTGAATTTTCAGATCCAACCTGACTTAGTTATTTCAAAGCTTCTTGATAGAACAAAATAAGGTTGAACTCTTCTTGTTGTAGAAGTTGATCTCCTGTCAGAGTCCTTCCTTAAATTCAGAATAAGATCTAAATCTTCTCTGTAGACTGTTCAGAATCTGCCTTCTTAAGGGTCTCCCCTTTTCTTATTGTTGAATACTTTCCTTGGATGATCCACCTTTTATCTCTGTATCTGTTGTTTTAGTTGTCACGGATTAGCCCTTTATATAGAGATGTCTCCTGATTAACGGCTGATCCGGTTTGTAACAACCTTCTGACAGTTTGACAAAGGTGTCAGACCTGTTGGTAATGATAGCTGTCGAGTCACCAGTCATGACAGTTGATTCCTAATGACTTTACAACTCAGCAAGAATCACTCAACAAACTGCTTTATAATGTCGACACAAATAGACTAAGTGTCGAAACAATACTTGGTGATGAATCGTCAACACAACGCTCCAAGTGTTGACATGGTCAATCTTCAGTTACTCGACACATCTTCTCTTTGTATGTGTCGACACAAGTCCTGTGTGTCGACACAACTGCTCCTAGTCTCGACTAACTACTGACAGACTAGGACAGATGGCGTTGAGTGTTTCTCCAGCTGTCGTTGAGTGTGTGTCGACACAAGTTTTGTGTTTCGACACAACTGCTTCTGGTCTTGACATAACTGCTGCAGATAAATGGCGTTGAGTGTATGTTTAGCTGTCATTGAGTGAGTGTCGACACAAGCCTTCTGACTCAGAATAGCTGTTGTTGTAAGATGGCGTTGAGTGTGTGTCTAGCTGTCGACACAAACCTTCTTCAGGTGTCGACACAATTCCTAAGTGTCGACACATGCCTTTCTTCTTGTGTCGACATAACTCCTGGGTGTCGACACAGTTCTGCTTTAGGTGTCGACACAATTCCTGCCTTAGGTTTCGACATAATTCTGGGTGTCGACACAACCTCTTCTTCAGGTGTCGACACAATTTTTGGGTGTCGACACAACTTTGCTTCTAGTGTCGACACAACTTCTGCATGTCGACACAACTTTGCTTCTAGTGTCGACACAACTTCTGGGTGTCGACACAATTCTTCACAAGTGTCGACACTTGTACTTGGAGAATTTCTTTACAAATCTTATACTTGCATAATGAAACTAAACATACATCATATACAAATTGATGTATATCATTGAGTAAGATGAGACTTCTCCAAATCTGGTACATATTTTGCAGTGTACCCAACAAAATCAAACACACGCCAAGACTCCAAAATGCTCGGATCGCAATAAAACTGAACAAGTCCAAAACCTCAAAACTCAATCCTTCTAACATGGAAACATTCAATCTCGTCAAAACCCAAAAAATCCGGTCAAACAGACCCAACAGACGCGAAAACGCACCAACGGTGCAGCGCCGTCAACATGATGTTAAAAGTAATGCCCTGACGTAAAAAATATGGCGATACCAAATCAAATAATATCATCAGAAAATCGGGGGGGTATTACAACCTCCACGCTGAGCCCTTGGGTCAGTTCCCTTTTCTTTTCCTTTGTTATTTGGCTTGCAGGAGAGATGTGTGCGATCACCACTTTCCCAAGAGTGAACTCCACAAAAACCGAATTTTTGGTTTCAATAACTGGGTTTTGGGGGTACTACAGGTTACTATTGAAGTACTAGAGGGTGTCTCTAGGAAATACTCGATTTTGCAATAGAATCGATGTTCTATTGCTATCATGCAGTGATAGCAATATTGTTGGTGATATCTCCTAGTGAGCTAATTTATTGTTGCGAAGCCTTTGTCATGGGGACAAGGTGCACAGCGTGTTAAGCTATTGTGCTCAGCTTTGGTGGCCATGAGTGCCGACGATGGAACATAATGTTGATTATGTTAAGAATAGGAAAGGGGAGGCTGACCCGCATCATTGTCTCAAAGATATGGCGATTTGAGCAATGATATGTAGCTGAACTATACTTACGGTATTTCATTCAGGATAGATTGCCTAAAGTACCAGGCTTTCGTCATTGGCATGGTTAGAGTCATTGGCTTTATGCATGACTTGTGGAATGCTCAATGTTGACCGTCTAAGTTGTTGATACTTAGGACGGAGGTGGGACTTGAAATGAAGTTAACCAATAATGTGTCATGAGTGCACGGGAAGTGTGGTCGTGCATGCCAACGTCTGTGATGATGGTGGAATTATATACTGTTACTTTGCAGGGAAGGAGTGTCATCACCCCGGGAATAGAGCGGGGTCATTATAATTATGGTCAACTAATGCTGGCTTTTGCTTTGTTTTGCCACGTCGTCGTGGAATGGACTTGTGTAGGTGATGGCGAGTCGAGTGGGAAGTAGCGGGCTGAAGCCATTTTGCTGTGCTGGCCCTTGAAGGCCCAAGTGCTTGTTTTCTATATTCATGTGTTATCGTCTTGTGTGCCAACATATGGAACACACTATTATTATATAAACTTGAATGTCGGTTTGTAACTTAAGGCCAAACACTTTTGTGTATTTTCTATACACTGGCTGTAGTGGATATTCCTTTGATGAGTTATCATTATAAAATGCTTATGTTAATTGTGAACTCTGAGTTTGTTTGGCTTAATGTTTGGTTTCATTTTGTAATCCTGCAGTCTGTTCATTGAATGTTATGTTCATACAAGTGCAACACACACACAAGACTCTATGCGCACAGACCTTTAATTCCCCAATTTTGGAAGCTAGCTCACTCTTAGGAGCCTTCGTAGTGGCCAACAGAGACAGCGGGTTGGGCCACCCCACTCCTAGGCAGGTAACCGCACTACTAGGCTTAGCTCTTACATACGCCTCTGAAGGACACACTAGAGTCACCACGTACTAATTCTGACAAACCCTTCAGTATTTCGTGGCCAAGTGTAGGGTCACTAGGTAAGCATCTCCACAGACACTAGCAAGCCAGTCCCAACCACTGCACCCTCCAGAGTCATCATTCCTTTGTCAGTGCGATGACTAGAGCAAACTGAAGACCCGTCATTTTTATGCACATGTAATTATGATAAATATGAATCTCTGAGCGATCGGCTCCCCGGACTAACCCGTCTGTCATAACAACCTTCCGAGCCATTGGCTCCCCAGACTAACCGGTTCGTACCTACCACCGTCGAGCCTACCGCTCGTGAGTCTAAACCAAACTAGCCTCCTGTGACTGCGGGGTGAGTGAAAGTGAAGTACTTAGAATTAATCTTGCACTAACAATTTAGCCTTATAATTTAGGGTTAACCTTGGACTGCCCAGGGCATTCCCTATGAAGGGCTCTCGAGGGCACTAGGAACTACAATGGGCTGAAGCCCAAAGCTCCCTTTTGCAAGGTACTTATTATTGTTGGTATCTACCCATGTTCTAAACTCTCTTAGCAATACACTTGAACTAACCCTACGCATATTTAGACTTTCTCAAAGGGAAAGACAATCCATCGTCGATCCTGAGCACAACCTTGCCCCTAGTCAACCCGGCTCTCACAGCTTGACTTCCATTAGTGATCTCATTCATACTCAACCAGATTAGGTGCACAAACTACCCCTTTATCCTATACCAAGGTTCGTACGATTCCTTAATTCTACAGTTTTTTACTATATGTAGACCTAATGAGCTACATGATGTGCATGAATGGTGATACTTCAAATAATCATCCAAGTGGCCTAAGATTATTATTGGGGGTCTATCATGATACTTTATGAATAAATCCAGAAGATTATAATTTTCCTCATTTATTTGGCATTTATTATATTTTTTGCAATATCAGACCACCTAGGCTTTAAACACCAAGTATAATTTCCTGATAAGATATGGTTTCAACAAAATTATTACAAGTGTATATCATCAAAATAACAATAAATTCTGAAATTCATAATTTTCCAAAAAAATTTTGACCTCCAACAAATTATTGATTAATTAACGACAAGCATTGGGTAAAACGGGAAATATTAGAATTAATCATCCAAAAAATAGAGGCAAAATTACCAGAATAGCCACCAAACCAAAAATTATAATTTTTTAAATCCATTTGGTCACATAAATAATTTATTTAAAGATATTCAGCATTGAGCACTTTGTGAAGGATCCTATATGAAAAGGCTTCCAATTATAAAAATTCACAGTACATAATGATGCCCTAAAATGTCCTCTGACCAAATTTCATAAATTTTCAGTCAGTAATTAACCATAAATAAATATTTTATGATCAAGGCAAACTTAGGGTTTGTGAATGAAGTACTATAAATGTTAATCCAAAATTCATAGAAAAATTTCTAGAGAACAATAACATCAATAAAAGATCACTGCCTAATTTCATGAACATCCAAAATCATATAAGCATCCAATAAAATTATGAGTAAAAGTACCCTAATTGGTCCTAAATTAATTCAGAGGGGTTAAATGCTCTTAAAAATTCTAATAACATTTTCTAGGGCTTATTTCCACCCTATGAACCATCTATCAATTTCCAAGACATTTCAAGTACATATGGTCCTATGTCCTTCATTGAGCTCAAAACTCAACCCTAGGGTTAACACTAGGGTTCTAGGGCACACCAACCTAAACTACCCAAAAATCCTGTAAGGGTATTTTGTATGACAATAAATCAGTGGCCAAAGATCCATCCCTTTTGGGTGAGGATTGGCCACACAACCCATTAAACACCATTTGCCTTAATTTGCCACCCTTAGGGACCAAACTTTGGTCACACCAATACCTATTAGAATCAACCCCAAATGGGCTGAGATTTTTACCAAAGTCATGTCATGACCCTAATGGTCAACCACCAAAATATTGGGAGGTTTTGAGGTCCATAGACCCTAAAATTAAATCATACATTATTTATTAAAAAAATTTCCAAAAACTATATAAAAATATTCTCCAAAAATTCCCATTTTTGGATATAATGAGGGGGTCAGTATAATTAGTCTATGGTCCAAATTTCAAAGCATTTGCCTGACTGGTTTAGTAGGGGCACTCAAATTAGTCTATGATTAGGCGTTTGTATAGGCTGCACCATTTTGAGTGATGTGGCCAGACCACTGACCAAAAGGTGTTAAAATTAATTTTAAAATAAAGTAAACCTCAAGGGCAACAATGTTCATGTTGACCATTTTTCTAGCAAAAGGCTATAAGTATTTTTAATAATTAATATCATTCACTGCTTAATATGTGATAATATTATAAACAATATACATAACATATATCACTGTTCATTTATAATCATCAAACCACCGACTGTGATTTCGTCTTCCTCACTGCGCCAACAACCATGATTTAGCCTTCCTAAAGCTTTTCTAAGTGCTACCGCCGGCCCCTCGACCACCTCCCCGGCCGGCCACCGCCACCACGACCTCCGTTGAGGTGGTGGTTATCGCTGGGCGGCGGCATGGCCGCCGGAGAGGCCATTTCTGGCAAACCCGCAACCTCTAATTTTCATGGAATTTCTTCAAATCTCCTCACTGGATCGGTCTCAATTGAGCCTGATTTCTCTCCTATTTGATCTAAGATACTAACACAAGGGGAGAGGAGGAGAAGTGGACCTTCTGGAGTGGTTGCAATCGGGATAAGCGTCAGGTTGCCATTGCCAATGGTGGCGATTTCGGGTGCTCTGCCTCCTCCTATCCAGAGAGCTCGAAATATTCAAGGGAATGTTGGAACTGATTGATGAGGGTCTAGGGAAGCTCTTAAAAGAATCAAATGGGGGAGAGGAGGGGTCTAAGTATCAATGGCCGTGGGGGAGAGTTTTCAGCCTTGGTTGTTCAGTGAATCCAGCCACTGAATGGCCTGGAAAACCCCTTGATCTTCTCCTAACTGATCAGAGAAGATGAATCCATCCTTTTAGATTGAATGGGGAGGCCCTTGGCCTCCCTTGGCCATGAATGGCCCTTACTTCCTCACTTTCTCTCTCCTCCATTAAAGGGGAAATTTGGTTTCTCTCTCCTAGTCATAATTTCTAGAATTTAGATGGCATTTCAGGTAATTTTTAGCCTCCTAAAGCTAATGAGTCATTCCAATTAGGCTTAGCCCAAGTGGATTGGGCTAGGTTAGGTAAACTTGAGTTAGTTTGACCCATTTTAGGGTTGAGTTGACTTTGGTCAATTTGACTTTTTGGATTGACCCCAATGGGTTTGTAGTGACCCAATGGCTTCCCCTAAGGTCTAGGGAGACTTGGGTAGGGTTGGTTTGGCACCTTGGTGGTCACTTGACCCTTATTAGGGTACTTTGACCGTTTTAGGGTTTAGGTTGACTTTGGTCAACTTGACCTCTTTGGTTGACCCCAATGGGTCCTTGGTGATCCAATGAACCCCCTTAGGGCTAGGGAGGTTTAGGTGGGGACAAATTGGCTAAGGGAAGGTCAATTGACCTTATGTGAGCTAGTTTGACCTAATTAGGGTTAGGGTTGACTTTGGTCAACTTGATAACTTAGGTTGCCTCCAATGGGTCTTTTGTGACCCAATGGGTCTTTTGTGACCCAATGGGTCTTTTATGACCCAATGGACCTTCCAAAGGGTTAGGAGTGTTATGGTGGGGTCATGGAGTAAAGTTAAAGCCCTAAAGTCAAACCCTAGGATTGGTATTTGAATTGTGTTATTTGCAGACCAATGTGATTTCTACCTTTATGCCCTAGTTCACCTGGTCTTCTTGAGCTTTCTAGGGTTTTGTCATGACCTAGTCATGACAAAACCATCTTAGGGGTCTAGTTGCTTGAGGTATGTTACATCATCTTTAGTTTTAAGGAGGTAAATGTGATAGAACCTATAATAGTCATCTATAAGGTGATCAAATTCTTCCTACCACCTCTTATGACAAAACTTTTAAAGTCACGGATGTTGGAATGTATTAGCTCTAGGGATATTATTCTCCTAGTAACCGCACTAAAAGGTTTCATAATGACCTTAGTCTGAGCACATACTTCACATTTTTTAAGTTGATTTGTAGTGTTTAAGGTGATCTGGTAAGTTCTTAGCAATTTGGAACATCTTCATATAGTTCACATATCCTAGTTTTTTATATATTCTTAGGGTTAACTAAGTTTGATTGAACTTATTGAATTATTTTGTTTGCTACTTAGTGAGTGCATTCTATTTTGAACGTATGCGCAACAAAAATAGTGTGAGTTAACTGACAATATTACTCTATCGCTATAGAAATTAAAATACATATCAGCATCACAAAGTAAGCTAAACGACATTAAGTTAGCAACTAGTGAAGGAATAAATTTAATATTTTCAAAATCAAATTTTACTTGAGTAGAGCACCAAGGTAGCATTCCCAGCATGGGTCACATTGGTCTCTCCTCCATTGCAGTTCTCCACCTTTTCCATAACAACTGTGACCTTTGATAAAAGATCCTTATCATTAGTCATATAACAGGTAGTAGTGTTGTCCACCCACCACTCAGAAGACCAGTATATTGCAGTATTCTGCGGGGCTTACTCTTTCTTCTTAAGTCTGTTCATTTCATAGTTGAAGTTGAGGTAGCTTGCTTAATGTCATACTCACAGGAAGATTATTGGACATTTCATCCTATTCGTCTTCTAACTTGAGACACAAAATTTTCAATTCAATGATTTGAGGGGTGACTGATGAATTAGCATTGAGTTTGATATTGAACAATTTCTCTCTAATGAGAGTTTTCAACCGTCTCTGCTCCTTCTATAAATTCATGTTCAAGCGATTCCAAATCTCTTTTGTGATCTTATACGCATTATAGGTCATTGTAAGGCGAGAATTTAGGGAATTCTGAAGGTAATCCCTGCAAAAATCTTTTTCTTTTGCTCCGTAGATATTTGTCTGCATCCTCTCAGATAGTGGCGAAATCGCTGAGCATTGTGTGGCAAATCTCCCTTATTTTAAGTCAAGTTGAGCATGGAGTTTCCACCTATGAAAATCAGTGGCACTAAAGGACTATAATTTTACTTCATCATAGGTGTTATGTTTCTACATAATTAAAGAACAAAGTCACTTGATTCATGTGATACGATCCAATGCCTTTAGATCCAATCCAGAAAAGAATGTAGTTGCTCCTCTTCTCCGAATGAACACGGCCGCCAATGGAAAGTAGAGTTGGAATCGACCCTAAAGATCTGGAAGATTTCACTACTAATATGTAATTCTGTCGAGATCTGACATGGAACTTCTTTAGAGCAAAAAATGCAACAAGTTCTCCCCTCTTGCAGAGAATTCTGACCAAGAATAGCGAAACAACATCAAACAGAAACAAACTCATTTCTATTTTTATTTGATCTTCTTTACTTGATCTACTACGCATAGGATTTTCTACACCAAGAAACTTATAGAAATAGCAACTGGCCAAGATCTGCTCCCCAAAATAGCAATTAGCAATTTACTCTGGTTTCTGCTATTGTTTGACCTCCACACATTAAACTGTTGAGGTGCCCTTTAATATCTCATGATCAAACTTCTCAACAAGCCCATAAGTGGAGTAGCAACTAGGTCCAAGTCATCCTCATATCCAGATCTACTAAGTTCTGTGAAACTTAACGCTAATCCACTTCCAGATGGACAAGGATTCTGGACTTGATGATGATCGCGCCAGCTTTGGAAACAGAAAATATGGTTGAACAAAATTGAATCCAGGAAGTTGTGGTTATATAGAGTCGAGATAAAGAAAATCATCAAGATCCAATGCACCGTTCTGGGATAATCTGGAGAGAAAAACTTTTTGGTAACTCCTCTCAGTTGCAGAAACACCAAGATTGAGTAGATCTTGATCGACTATAGGAGCAGAAAATCTCTATTTGTAGAGCTCTGATTGGCAAAGTTTTGATTTACAATAGGAATTCCAATGTAGATCTGTTGCTCCAACGATAGGGGAGATAGGCAGCGGAAACCAATGAGTGGCAGCGATCTCCCAGAGGCGCAGATCTCCAGCAGCAACTCTTCCTCCTTATAAAAATGGCAAACATAACAAGAACTCCTCATCCTGTTAGAGATGGCGATGGGAAGAAACTCCAGCAAGTGGGATTGAGAACCCTTTTCACCTCTATCACGTTCTGGGATAATCTAAAGGGCGCAGGCGGTGGAGAAACATGCCAAAAATGAATAAGGAGTGACAATGGGAGTGCGAGAGCACCAAGAGAGAAAGAATGATGAAAATATGGGAATACTTGAGTGGCTAGGGCAACTTCGAGATTGTTAGGTCGCTCGAAGTATCCCGGGTGGCAGTCAAAGTAGAACTACCTCCCCGTTTTCCCTAGCTTGGGTTTTATAGGCAAACTCTAGGTTTAATACGGGTATCGGATCTCCTGGTATCTGAACCAAAACCCGTTAAGCCTCTGAGCCTATTATATATCCAAATACACATTAATAAACAACACCGGGGATGGTGATCTATAGTAATAGGACCGTTGCTTCTGAAAAAATTGATGAAGGAGATGATCTGCAGTCGTCTTCCTTGATTCGGGAAAAATCAAAGATCAGAATCCCTTATTGTGATCCAAGAGGAAGAGAATGAATTTTTTTTTACAGTTACCAAAATGAACTACACCCCTCTTTCAGCCCTCTTTATGATACATGAAGAATGACATAATAAGGTATTATGGACTTTAATAGGATAGGTCCTCTAGGAGTTTCAAATTTTTCTCAATTAATTCAATTAAAACTCCATAAATAAAATATAAATCACATGAATTAATTTATGAAAAAATCTGAGCGAGGGGTTTGAGTGGGTTCGCATCATGAAGTTATGAGATGGTATGTCCCACCTATCACAGGCTTTGACCGTTCGTGCCACTGAGCTAACGCATGCTCGTAGGAGTCCGAATAGACTCAAATATTTGCGTATGATTTTAACGGGTCATCATGATGAATGGAGTTCACCTTACTGGATATTTTCAACTTAAGAGTTTCATAGAGGGAATTGTTGAGCTTGTATACAAGTTGTTCAGTATAACTGAACTTGAATCTATTGCATTGTACCATATATACTTCTTCAGCTAGGTCGTCATTCAAAATTGAGGTTTTATCACTCATCTGGTGTAACTCCAAATCATAATAAGCTACAAGTATCATTATCACTCTAAAAGATTCATTAGAGAATATAGGATAAAAGGTCTTGTTATAATCGTTTCCTCCTCTTTATGTAAATCTCTTGCCTACTAGTTTAATTTTAAACTGCTCGACATTTTCTTTGGAGTCTTTTTTGGTCTTAAACACCCATTTAGAACCAATGCGCTTATAGCTTTTGGGGAACTAAATTAAATCCTAACCCTTCAGCTTCATAGACTACATCTGTTATTTCATTAAATCCCACCATAAATTAGTTTGAGGTTCAGACACAGCTTCCTCAATTGTCATTGGGTCAATGACTTGACCAATGTCATAGTTACTCTCGTCTAAATAGACTTCATAATCAGAGTAAATTACAGATCTTCTCTCCCTAACGGATCTCCTAATGGGTGGATGAACCTCTTGAACAAGTGGAGGTTCCTTAATTGGGATCGGTGGTAATACCAGATCCACACCCTTCACTTGTTCCATCACAGGTTTAGGTACCACAAGATTTCTCTTCAATGACAAAGATAGATTAAAAGGCACAATTTCCTCGACTTCACTCATAGTGCGAGAGCAACTCGGTTTGTCGGCGACATCCAATTTTAAAATTTTAGTTGTTTGAGACTCCACAATTTTGGGTCTTTCTGAAAGGGAATAAAACTTAAATCTCTTGGAATGATCTGGATAGCCTATGAAGTAGCAAAAACACGACCTATAAGAAATTTTACTTTCTAATGAACTATATAATCGGACCTTCGCGGGGCAACTCCAACACGTAAGTAATTCAGGTTGGGTTGCTTATCGTTCCATAACTCGAAAAGTGTTTTGGGCACTGACTTAAAGGGTACTCTATTAAGGATATATACCGTTGTCTTAGGTTCTTCATCTCACAAAAACTCGGGAAGATTAGTCATACTCATCATACTCCTCATCATTTCCCTAAAGGTGCAATTATGCATTTCAACCACACCATTGTGCTCAGAGTTATCTGGCATGGAGTATTGGGCAACATTATCACAACTCTCTAAGTTTCTGACAAACTAACCTTTATGTTGCCTAGAGGCATCATGTCTATTAAACTACTTGCCACCTTTGTTAGACTGAACTATCTTGATGACTCCTAATTTATTTCTTAACTTCAGTCTGAAAAATCTTGAACTTTTCAAGAGATTCAAACTTCTCTCTAATTAAATACAAATAATCGAAATGAGAGTAGTAATCAATGAAAATAATTAAATAGGTATTCTTATAGAGGGTAGTGGAATAAGGGTCTCCAATGTCTGTATAATGACTTCTAGTAAATCTAGACTACGTGTGGAGCCCTTCTTCTTAATTTTGAACATTCTGCCCCTACAGCAATCAGTATATGTCTCTAGGTCACTGAAGTCAAGAGTAGGGAGAATGTTATCCTTAATCAACCTCTTTACTCTCTCCCTAGAAATGTGGCATAAACGCTTATGTCACCACATGAACGATTTCTCCTTAAGCAATGGTCTTTATTGTCAACGCGTTCAACATTATATGAGGTTGCATATATGTTTGTTGAAGCAAAGAATAAACTATATAATCCGCCAGACAATGAACATTGGCATAATGTAAATGCAATATTAATAGAACCACTCTGAATATTAAATTCATAATTAAATTCATCTAACGCTAAAATAGAAATTAAGTTTCTTCTAAATAAAGGAATATAGAAAAGGTCTCTTAATAATTGTTCATAGCCAGAAGCTAGAACAAAACAAATGTCACATATAAATGCCACATCCACTTCAGTGTTGTTTCCTTCCATGAGTCTACACTCACCCTTATCTGACTTCCTCTTTCTAATAAATCCCTACAATGTGAAAGCAACATGATTTGTTGCTCCACTGTCAAGCCACTCGTAACTAAATAAGGCTTCAATTAAGTTGGATTCAAAAAGTACATATGCTGAAAAGTTTGCTTTAGGAGTGAAACCTCATTTTTCTATCCAACCTTTAAACTTAATGCACTCTATTTCCACGTGTCCATTCTTCTTATAGAAGGAGCATATAAGAGGTTTTTTCCTATTAACGGCCTTAATTTCTAAATTTTGTGTGTCTTGGGCTATATAAGGACTTTTGGACTTCTTAAAATGGGGTTTTGACATTGGCAGTGTAGTGTGAGTATTTTCATTCTTTAGTTTCTCTTCTTTAGCAACACATCGAGTAATGAGATCATAATGATCTCTATCAACTTGAGTGACGGTCGATGTAAGAGCTACAAGTTGGTCGGTGAAAGAATAAGTGTAGTCTAAACACCTAGAGGGGGTGAATAAGTGTTTAGTTGTATTTGGTCTTTTTAAAACTTTAAGACTAATCTACCACAAAAAAACAAAACTTAAAACACAGCACAAAAAATCACACATAGATTTATAGTGGTTCCCCAAATTATGGGTTCATCCACTATCACTCACCACCTATCTAGCAGTGCACTAGACTAGGCAAACTCTTCCAACTTCTTAGATTCAAAAATCTTATACCTCAGAGTCCTTAACTCATACAGCTCAGGAACACAGCAAGTTCCCTACCTCAAATCTACTTCTCAGATCCTACCTCAGGTGCATACAACAACCCTATCTCAAGTGCATACAACAACCCTATCTCAAAGTGAACACACTCCTATAGCTCAGATTCATAAACTAAATCCTACCTCAGGTCTTCCCAAGACCATTCCTCAGAACGAAAGCACTCATATAGCTTAGATTCAACAACTGAATCCTACCTCAGGTCTTTCCAAGACCTTACCTCAGACTTTAGTCAAAGCCCTACACTCAGGCCTTCTATACAACCCTATACTTAGGCTTCAGCACGACCCTACACTCAAATCTCAGATAGATTTTACAACAACAAGTATAATAGTTTGATTTACAGAGGATTGACTCAAATAAGATGTTACTGGTGTAGCTTTTAGTCTTCTTAAGCTTTTTGTGTAGAAAGCCCTCTTCATCAACAACACTAGATCAATCAATGGATTTGCTTTTGTAATAGGATCAATACTAAACTTTCTTATGTGAGGAAGTCCCTTGCTCTCTGGAGTAAGATCTTTCATTTTGTTGAAGCTTGACTTCTTCTTTTTAGAAAAAACTTGTTTTTTACTGTCATATAGCTTTTGACGTGTTGAAGCCAGGAAAATTCCTAACCTCGAAATAGGATCAAGGCAGCCTAAGCTTACTGATTCTACGGTCCGACGTCACGATTTGAATGGCTAGCGAGAGAGAGAAAGGAAACTATCTATAAGCACACCCCAAGTGTTCCAGCGGGGAGGTCCCACCACGTACCCGGAAGCTTTGAAGAAGCTTCCCCTCCGCAACCAAAAGGATGGGCGAGGTACTAGGCTGGCTTGGACTTGGCGAGTATCTACTTGGGGGGACCTCGCCTCTTCCAAAAGGTGTCATTTCCAGTACCCCTGGGGGGCTATTTATAGAGAAATCCTGGGGGGGGGGGGTAGGCGAGTATCCAGCCTCTGCGAGCGAGTATCTAGGGCAACTCGCCCATACTCGCGAGATACTCGCCCAAACCCGCCCAAACTCGCCACAGCTCGCCCAAACTCGCCACAGCTCGTCCAAGCTCGCCACTGCTCGCCCAAACTCGCCTCTGCTCGCCTCTGCTCGCCCAAGCTCGCCACAGCTCGCCTCTGCTCGCCCAAGCTCGCCTCTGCTCGCCCAAGCTCGCCACAGCTCGCCTCTGCTCGCCTCTGCTCGCCTCTGCTCGCCCAAACTCGCCTCTGCTCGCCCCAGCTCGCCCAAGCTCGCCCAAGCTCGCCTCTGCTTGCCTCTGCTCGCCTAATGGTCTGCGAATAGTCATTTGCTTGAGTACTTCTGATCTCGACGAATTACGGGTTATACACAATCCCCGCTTTTTTCGAGCTCGACACGAGCTCGGAAAAACAATGTTGAACCCGAAGTTCGAAGAGATGGCGCTAGACGATGCGCTGCAAGAGGTCCATTCTAAGAGAGGAGCCCAACTGAAGGAGAAAAGAAAATGTCGACACCGCCCAGAGGTAGAACCCAACTGAAGGAGGTGGAGAGTCTGACACCTCCCAGGCCATTTGCTAGGCGAGCGAGCTCAACTGGAAGAGGTGGAGAAGGGGCGGACATCTCATACGTCAAGCATACCTGATCAGGAGGAAGCTCAACTGAAGGTGGAGAGGAGGTCGACACCTGGCAGGAGTCGAGCTCAACTGGAGGTGGAGAAGAGGTCGACACCTCGTAGGAGACGAGCTCAACTAGAGGTGGAGAAGAGGTCGACACCTCGTAGGAGACGAGCTCAACTAGAGGTGGAAAGAATAGTCGACACCTAATCAGGAGGAAGCTCAACTGAAGGTGGAAAGAGGTCGACACCTCATCAGGAGGAAGCTCACTGAAGGTGGAGAGGAGGTCGACACCTAGTAGGAGCCGAGCTCAACTAGAGGTGGAAAGAATAGTCGACACCTGGCAGGAGCCGAGCTCAACTGGGGGTGGAAAAAGAGGTCGACACCTAGTAGGAGCCGAGCTCAACTGGAGGTGGAGAAGAGGTCAACACCTAATCAGGAGGAAGCTCAACTGAAGGTGGAGAAGAGGTCGACACCTAATCAGGAGGAAGCTCAACTGAAGGTGGAGAGGAGGTCGACACCTAGTAGGAGCCGAGCTCAACTAGAGGTGGAAAGAATAGTCGACACCTAATCAGGAGGAAGCTCAACTGAAAGTGGAGAGTATAGTCGACACCTGGCAGGAGCCGAGCTCAACTAGAGGTGGAGAAGAGGTCGACACCTGGTAGGAGCCGAGCTCAACTAGAGGTGGAGAGAAGGTCGACACCTCGTAGGAGACGAGCTCAATTAGAGGTGGAGAAGAGGTCGACACCTCGTAGGAGACGAGCTCAACTAGAGGTGGAGAGAAGCTCGACACCTGGCAGGAGCCGAGCTCAACTAGAGGTGGAGAAGAGGTCGACACCTGGTAGGAGCCGAGCTCAACTAGAGGTGGAGAGAAGGTCGACACCTCGTAGGAGCCGAGCTCAACTGGAGGTGGAGAAGAGGTCGACACCTGGTAGGAGCCGAGCTCAACTAGAGGTGGAGAGAAGGTCGACACCTCGTAGGAGACGAGCTCAATTAGAGGTGGAGAAGAGGTCGACACCTCGTAGGAGACGAGCTCAACTAGAGGTGGAGAGAAGCTCGACACCTGGCAGGAGCCGAGCTCAACTAGAGGTGGAGAAGAGGTCGACACCTGGTAGGAGCCGAGCTCAACTAGAGGTGGAGAGAAGGTCGACACCTCGTAGGAGCCGAGCTCAACTGGAGGTGGAGAAGAGGTCGACACCAGGTAGGAGCCGAGCTCAACTAGAGGTGGAGAGAAGCTCGACACCTGGCAGGAGCCGAGCTCAACTGGAGGTGGAGAAGAGGTCGACACCTGGTAGGAGCCGAGCTCAACTAGAGGTGGAGAGAAGCTCGACACCTGGCAGGAGCCGAGCTCAACTGGAGGTGGAGAAGAGGTCGACACCTAATCAGGAGGAAGCTCAACTGAAGGTGGAGAGTATAGTCGACACCTGGCAGGAGTCGAGCTCAACTAGAGGTGGAGAGGAGGTCGACACCTCGTAGGAGCCGAGCTCAACTAGAGGTGGAGAGAAGCTCGACACCTGGCAGGAGCCGAGCTCAACTGGAGGTGGAGAGAAGCTCGACACCTGGCAGGAGCCGAGCTTAACTGGAGGTGGAGAAGAGGTCGACACCTCGTAGGAGCCGAGCTCAACTAGAGGTGGAGAGAATAGTCGACACCTAATCAGGAGGAAGCTCAACTGAAGGTGGAGAGGAGGTCGACACCTCGTAGGAGCCGAGCTTAACTGGAGGTGGAGAAGAGGTCGACACCTCGTAGGAGCCGAACTCAACTAGAGGTGGAGAGAAGCTCGCGGGAAACCGGATTTACGACGTTGCTCAACTCGAAGTCTTGATTTCAATCGAGGAGATCGGCCGATTCCCGAGGAGAGGAGCTCGTGGGGATACCGGTCTTACGACGCTGCTCAACTCGAAGTCTTGATTTCAATCGAGGAGATCGGCCGATTCCCGAGGAGAGGATCTCGTGAGGATACCGGTCTTACAACGCTGCTCAACTCGAAGTCTTGATTTTAATCGAGGAGATCGGCCGACTCCCGAGGAGAGGAGCTCGTGGGGATACCGGTCTAACGACGCTGCTCAACTCGAAGTCTTGATTTTAATCGAGGAGATCGGCCGATTCCCGAGGAGAGGAGCTCGTGGGAAACCGGACTTACGACACTGCTCAACTCGAAGTCTTGATTTTAATCGAGGAGATCGGCCGATTCCCGAGGAGAGGAGCTCGTGGGGATACCGGTCTTACGACGCTGCTCAACTCGAAGTCTTGATTTCAATCGAGGAGATCGGCCGATTCCCGAGGAGAGGAGCTCGTGGGGATACTGGTCTTACGACGCTGCTCAACTCGAAGTCTTGATTTCAATCGAGGAGATCGGCCGATTCCCGAGGAGAGGAGCTCGTGGGGATACCGGCCTTACGACGCTGCTCAACTCGAAGTCTTGATTTCAATCGAGGAGATCGGCCGATTCCCGAGGAGAGGAGCTCGTGGGGATACCGGTCTTACGACGCTGCTCAACTCGAAGTCTTGATTTCAATCGAGGAGATCGGCCGATTCCCGAGGAGAGGAGCTCGTGGGGATACCGGTCTTACGACGCTGCTCAACTCGAAGTCTTGATTTCAATCGAGGAGATCGGCCGATTCCCGAGGAGAGGATCTCGTGGGGATACCGGTCTTACGACGCTGCTCAACTCGAAGTCTTGATTTCCATCGAGGAGGTCGGCCGATTCCCGAGGAGAGGAGCTCGTGGGAAACCGGACTTACGGCACTGCTCAACTCGAAGTCTTGATTTCAATCGAGGAGATCGGCCGATTCCCGAGGAGAGGAGCTCGTGGGGATACCGGTCTTACGACGCTACTCAACTCGAAGTCTTGATTTCAATCGAGGAGATCGGCTGATTCCCGAGGAGAGGAACTCGTGGGGATACCGGTCTTACGACGCTGCTCAACTCGAAGTCTTGATTTCAATCGAGGAGATCGGCCGATTCCCGAGGAGAGGATCTCGTGGGGATACCGGTCTTACGACGCTGCTCAACTCGAAGTCTTGATTTCCATCGAGGAGGTCGGCCGATTCCCGAGGAGAGGAGCTCGTGGGGATACCGGTCTTACGACGCTGCTCAACTCGAAGTCTTGATTTCAATCGAGGAGGTCGGTCGATTCCCGAGGAGAGGAGCTCGTGGGGATACCGGTCTTACGACGCTGCTCAACTCGAAGTCTTGATTTCAATCGAGGAGGTCAGCCGATTCCCGAGGAGAGGAGCTCGTGGGGATACCAGTCTTACGACGTTGCTCAACTCGAAGTCTTGATTTCAATCGAGGAGATCGGCCGATTCCCGAGGAGAGGAGCTCGTGGGGATACCGGTCTTACGACGCTGCTCAACTCGAAGTCTTGATTTCAATCGAGGAGGTCGGCCGATTCCCGAGGAGAGGAGCTCGTGGGGATACCGGTCTTACGACGCTGCTCAACTCGAAGTCTTGATTTCAATCGAGGAGATCGGCCGATTCCCGAGGAGAGGAGCTCGTGGGGATACCGGTCTTACGACGCTGCTCAACTCGAAGTCTTGATTTCAATCGAGGAGATCGGCCGATTCCCGAGGAGAGGAGCTCGTGGGGATACCGGTCTTACGACGCTGCTCAACTCGAAGTCTTGATTTCAATTGAGGAGATCGGCCGATTCCCGAGGAGAGGAGCTCGTGGGGATACCGGTCTTACGACGCTGCTCAACTCGAAGTCTTGATTTCAATCGAGGAGATCGGCCGATTCCCGAGGAGAGGAGCTCGTGGGGATACCGGTCTTACGACGCTGCTCAACTCGAAGTCTTGATTTCTGAAAGTCCATCTAGTGTCAACTACCTTCACCTATGGGGGGGGAATAGGTGTCTTTGCAGCGTGTTAGCGGAATTGAAATTATACCTGCACAAGAAAATAAAACAACAAAGCACAGAAGATACACAAGCAATTTATAGTAGTTCCCCGATTTGGGTACGTCCACTTTCCCCCTTCGACCTATCTCCCAACCAGGGACGACTCGGTCACTTCACCAACAGGATTGAAATCCAATCCTTGCACTAACGGAAGGAACCCTTCCACACGTAGGAGTCACCACTCCCACAACACGGGTTGCACCCAACCCTTACAACTAGAGACCAATCGGTCCTTTACAAAGAAATTGAAAATGCTTGTAAGAAATACAAACGACGTTTGGAGACAAAGGTGTCCCTCTTCGTTCGACGACGTGTTCTTGAAGTCAACGAAGAGTCCACAACCCTAGATCTCACTTGGATTGAATCTTCCTGAAACCGGCGGCGACGGAGAGCTGCTGCTGTGCTATCTTGATTCAAACTTCGTAGCTAGGGAAGCAAGGTCTTCCAACGGTCACACCAGGATCGGTCGTCTCGATCGATTCGGAAGGGGAAGGTTTTTCCCGATCAACGAATCAAGAGACAAGGGATCTCTAGTTAGACGCGTGAGACGCTATGCTAACCTAAGCTTCTATCACAGAGGATCTGGAAGAGATCGAGATCGGCTTCAATGAACGACGGCGGCGGCGGAGGCGGAGACGATCCGTGAGTTTAGGGTTTGTCGGCCGCTTGTTTTTGTATCGCCTATCTTCTCTCTTTTACTGTTCATTCATACAAGTGTATTTATACCGTAGATCAAGAGATAACCGTTGTGGGCCCCACCCAAGCAAAGACCTAGGACCGGTTCAAAATGCCGCAGGAAGTATCAGGGACCGGTCCAGGAATTTGGAAAAATTGCCAAGTCAGAATCGGCGAGAATCGAAGGTGATTCTCGACGAATCGGCGAGAATCACCTACGATTCTCGCCGAATTCTACTTGGTGAATTCAGGCAACACAGGTTGTAGGGGCCGGGGGGAATCGGTGGGAATCACTTTTGATTCTCACCGAATCGTCGAGAATGCAAGGTCATTCTCGACGAATCGGTGAGAATCATAAGTGATTCTCGACGATTCTGCCTTAGATAAATTTCCTGTCTGTGTCAAGACAGCCGGCCCAACCCGGCGAGAATCAACTAGTGATTCTCGTCGACTCGTCGAGAATCACAAGTGATTCTCGACGAATCGGCGAGAATCACTTAGTGATTCTCGACGAATTATACTTAGACGAATTCTCGTCTTTCCACCCGTGAGCAGGTCTTTGGCCCATCCTTGCTCCTTGTCTGCTCTTGCTTTATTATAACCCTGTACTTGAAATTAAGTACACCCCAATAGAGAGAGTACACGTAGACCAACACACTGATCTGCTCAACGAGGGATTACGTTGCACAGACCCGTGTATATTGACCCACTGTACCCTGACATTGGTGTGTACTTAGCATGGAATAACTGCAAGCACAACTAAAAAATAGTTCATCAAATACATTGTGAATTCATCTTAGCTTGACAGGTGGCTTCCTCAAATCCAGTTAATTGTGGATACAATACCCAACAATCTCCCCCTATTTGACGAAGCCAAAATCCTACAAGCTGAGATGAATACCACCATCCAGAGAATGATTAAAACTTTAAGAAAACAAGAACAAACATAACAATACTTGAGTCATAACATGACATCACATATATATATATATATATATATATATATATATATATATATATATATATATATATATATATAAATTCATAATACTTGTTCGTAAGATAAAAGGGAAACATTGATGTGCAATAAGAGGCGAAAAATATCCTAAGCCTATTTTTCCTTAGCAAGATCATTCTTAAGCTTCTGAGCCAGGAATTTCTTGCTCTGTCTTTCGAAATATTCCTTTGGCTTAGGATGATATCTGGGAGGAGGAACTTTATCTGTCACTGTATTATTTCTGAAAAATATGTTGCGTTTGGCTTCAAATTCTTTGTGCCTCTCCCATTCGTATTGACTGTATACCTCACTTCGATTTATGTGCCCCTTCTGCTGTAACAAGAATGTGTCCAAGATGATACTTTTTGATACAGGACTCCATTTTTCATTTCTCACCTCCTCCTCTGTCAATCGGATCCTCTTTTCAGCTGGTGTTTCCCTTGAAGTTCCTTCTTGGATTTGCCTTTTTCCTTTGGCTTTAGCTAAGGCATCTTGATCAAACCAAGTTCGTCGTTCAGCCCTTTCAGCAGCTTTCTTCATCTCAGCTTCGCTTAACAGAACAGCCTCTGCACTTGCCCCTTTGTCATCCACAGTATTGTGCTCAGTGGTTTCATGTACAGGATTAACCTCAGGATTATTGCCTAATGCTTGATTGAGCAACCACTGGCAACTGTCATATACATAAACATTAGACTGATCGAAGTTTTCAATGATGATGTGCTGAAGCCCTGCCATTTTATCAGTATATTCTTTCTCCCCCTTTTTGGCTTCGAGGGCAATGGAGTTTGCATATGAGTGCAGGGACTCATCTATATGCTTTAGAGATTTAGAAAACTCAGTCAGCAGGTCTTGTTGATTTTTATTGAGGAGCACCATGTTGGTATCAAATTTTTGTATGCTGTCCGCCACAATATGTGCATTTTTATTGACTACAGCCAGATCGTCAGTATTCTTCTTCAGTCCCTGCATGAGAAGAGATACTGCTGTTCCTGCCTCTGTGTATTTCTCATCAAATTTCTTTTCCATCAAATCCAGTTTGTGGTTGATCTGAACCACATTCTTCAGCATGAGATCCTCAGATTCCTTCAGCCTCTTTAGCACCGTTTTGTGGGATTTCTTAAACGTACTCTTGAGCTCATCCAGTATCCCTTGGACAACATTAATAGTGAGATTTGCCAGGTTTGCTTGGAGGGAAGGAGATGCAGGCAGATCCTGGTCGGGCTCCCCAGCAGAAGTACTGGGAGAGCTGGACACTAGAATAGAGTCTACCGGGGGGACAGCGGGTTGCTGAGAGGGCTCCCCCTATATTCCTGGATCCGACCTCTCAGGAGCTTGTTCCTCTGATGAACCAGCAGCATCCTCCTGAGGGTCCACCACTTTCCTCTGCTCAATTACTTCTTCCTCCTCCTCAGTCTCCATGTGCTCAGCTTGATCTGCAGAATTATGCATGTCTTCTTCCACTGCATCCACCTCCTCTTCATCAGCCACCTCATCACCCAGGTAATTTATATCTTCCTCACCGTCCTCTTCCTCTTCCACATTTGCCACTTCCTCCTCACGGTCTTCTTGCACGGCCTCCACAGCATCTTTTGCTATCTGAGAAATATCAAATATGGTGTTTGCAGAAGAGAGTACAGGCTCCCCCTCAGTTCCTGTAATCAATGCATCATGAACTTCACTGGGGGCTGCCACGAAATCTGCTGAAGTTCTGTAGTCCTCGGCAGGAGATTCTTCTTGTTCAACTACCACTGCAGCTTGCCCTATGATTCACTCCTATCTGTCAAAGACGCTGGAGTCCATTTTCTTCAAATAATGCAAAGGAACTCCTTTGCTCATGTCGAACCTATCTCCGTTCAACTGATTGAGAAATAGGCTGATGATTCGTCCAAAGCTTGGAGATCTGAGGGTGTCCTTAATCTTCTCGAAAAGCATGGCCCCCCAGTTGAATCTCTTTCGGCAGACTATCACCACAAGAATCTTGAACATGTCGGCTGAGATGTGGTCGTGTGAGCCTGGTTTGCATATCAGTACTTTCCCAATGATGTCGGACAAGAGTTTCCCCTCCTCATTCATTTCTTTTCTCTTTATCGATCTGGTGCCCCTAGCTAGCCCACAGAATAATAGGGTCCTGGCTCTATCATGTTCCTCCAGATAATCCTCGTGCTCAGAACTGGAAAGCTGCAAGCATTGAGTCAGTGTCCTGGCAGACATCTTGATCCTTGCACCTGCAACCTTACTCTTGATGATAGAGTCTTCATTCCGAAGTTTGGCGGTTGCAAAGAACTCCATCACTTCTTTATCCAGAATTTTGCAGGGATGCTCCAGTACAAACGTGAGTCCAGCCTCTTCCAGCATGATGATGATGTTTCTGAACTCATCCGAGGCATGTGAGAACCCGGTTCGAACTAATTCACAGCCAGTGACCAGCCCAGCGGTGGTCCTTGGAGCCATAGCAAACTAGGAAGAAGGGAAGTATCAATTTCCAAGTCTAAGGATCTCCGAAACTATGAGGTTGAGGATACAATCTATACTAAGTTTAAGTCACGGTTAGGGATAAAAAGGGGATTACCTTGTAAGGAGATGCAGTGAATGTTCCGGCACTACGATGCTTTATCAGAGTTGCGGCGAGCCGATCCGAAGCTGAGCGTGGGCGTATACACGGCGGCGAGAGGGAGTCTTTGGAGGGTCGTTGGGTCACGATGAAGTCGAAGTCGAAGTTGAAGAGAATCGAGAAGAGGCTTGGAATCGGAAAGTGATTTGGAATCGGGAAGTTGATGGGCTCCGGCGAGTATCGGGAAGTGCTGGGACTAGGTTTCGGGAGGTGCTTTGAGACCAGTAGCGGGAAGTGGCTTGGACAGGGTATTGGCAACAATCAGAAGTTCCAGAGTTCAAGGGTCGACGGGAAGTCGAAGAGTCGACGGGAAGTCGAAGGGTCGACGGGATTTGCTGTGTCGGCGGGATTTACTGGGTCGGCGGGATTCATGTTATAACCGGGTTTAAATATATGGGAAGAGCTTAGGAGATTCCTAAGCTCATAAGTTATGTCTTGTCTGAGATTCCTAACTCACTACCATTGGCTAACAAGTTTCATAAATTATGTCGAGATCGATAACTGCAATATTTTTTATGTTAGTTGACATGCTTAGTGACTCCTAATGACGTGTCGCCTTTTTAATTTTCAGCTTGTAATATATGCCTATTGATGAGCCTTCGCGAATCTATCAGAGAATTTACTGATACATCGTTAATAATGTATCTAAGGGTTATTTTTATAGTGTTGATCTGCCCTTAGGAGAACACACATAGATGTATATATGTATATATATATATATATATATATATATATATATATATATATATATATGTAAATGTCGACATAATACGACTCAAATATTTAGGCTGATCAATGATACCTGGAATTGTAAGATTCATCATTCAGCCCTTCTGATTAGAGCATACCAGGTGTTCAATTGGAGTATCCCATTGTTGATAGTGCTTCTTTCGTTCCAGATACTTGTTCCAGACCAATCTTGGAACATCTTCTGTCTAGCTCCCATCATGACACGGAAGTCTAGACTACCCTGCACCAAAGAATATTACCTTACCTTAGGAGCCCAATATGTATTGGGTCCTAGGTTCCTGTCAGCATAATAATTTGACTGCCTTCCCTCAGGAATCCTGGTGGGAAGACTAACATTGCCTCGAGGATGTGGAAGTCCCCTTGCCATTGATACAGAATAGTTGTGCCAACAATCTATGGCAAAATGACCCACTTTGCCACAACACCAACACTCATGAATGTTGTATCGCCGTTTGTGACCTGAACGGATGACAGAGATAGTCATAGTTCTGGGTCTAAACGGAATAGAGCCAGATATGCTCACAGAATTGTCTCTTCCACCGTGACTATTGGAAGGGTGGAAAGAATGCATATGGCAGGCGTCATGAGGCCTGGGAGGTGGTGCCTTCTTTTCAGTCAGCCCCCTTCCAAGGACCTCATGAGTCCTAACAACATGATTTCTATCCCCCCTTTCCAGAGTCCTAGGGAGGTGAGAGGCGCATTGTGAGCTGATGCTGGCAGATTCATGACGAATAGGGGCTGTGGCCAAGTATACAAAGGGCTTGGTGGAAGCCGGAGGTATTCTCTTCTGGGTGGCCATGACAGCCCTTGCATTTTGAGTGCTGCCACAAGAGGACTGATCATTCTTGCAGTGACCATGGTTATTCCTATGGTCATACCTGAAGGCATGATGAGTGTCCTTCCTACTCGGGGTGGGGGGTCTGAACACCGTTTCCCCATTTCTCCATGACTAAATAATTTGGGAGATCCACCCATTTTCTGCTTTTCTCTTGATAGCATCAATCTTGGAAAAATTAGAAACTATCCTCTTCTCGGTCTCTAGACGACTTTCTAGATCCGAGATCTGAGAGTCCTTTACTTTGATGGATTCCAATTGGAGATTCATCAAAATCTTCAGCTGAGCAATCTCCTTAGCTTGTTCCTCAACAAGTAAGTTGCTCGTCTGAAGGGCACTCTCAAGGGAATCACGATTATCAATCTTTTGATTGAAGCTATGTGTATCCCATGCATCATTGGAAGGACTACTCTCAAAACTATTCATGTCTTCAGGAACTTCAAGAGGAGAGGGGCATGAGGAAGAAGTTACCTGCGTCAGACTTTGTTGTTCATGGTTACCATCCAGATTGGCAGAAACTGTTGAGTTAGCTTCATCAGAACTGCTTTCCTCAGCTTCTTCTTCAGTCTCTGACAAGGACACAGGAGCCCTGATATTGACATATTGATCATGCCCTTCATCTTCAGAAATAAGGACTCCTACATAGGCTTCATCCTCTTGCTGACAACCGGTACCAGCTTTCTCTGATCCCTCCATGAGGTCTGAGATGGTTTGCCACATGGACTTGGCTGTCCTACACTTGTCCACTCTTGAATGAGATACACCAGACCAGACGTCAGTGATGATCTGACGTATTAACTTATCCAAGTTGTACAGTGAGAGCTCGGTCTCAGACATCTCTTCGGGACTCTTGGGGATAAGGCGCTCCAGACTCAGAGGCCTTCATGGGAATGAAGGGACCCTCTTCCAAGATGATTGACACCCGAGGGTCGATGGCCTCCTGATGAAACATAACTCTCATCTTCCAGATAGGATAATACTCTGTTGTGCACGCAGGGAGTCTCAGAGGAGGGACATCAAATTCCAGCTCCATGTTTGAGTCTCGTCTTCTAGTTGACACAGGAGGCAGGATCTTACTCAAGGTGTTAACCTTTTTGATGAGCAACCTCCCTCTGATACCACTTGAAAGTCCACCTAGTGTCAACTACCTTCACCTATGGGGGGGGGAATAGGTGTCTTTGCAGCGTGTTAGCGGAATTGAAATTATACCTGCACAAGAAAATAAAACAACAAAGCACAGAAGATACACAAGCAATTTATAGTGGTTCCCCGATTTGGGTACGTCCACTTTCCCCCTTCGACCTATCTCCCAACCAGGGACGACTCGGTCACTTCACCAACAGGATTGAAATTCAATCCTTGCACTAACGGAAGGAACCCTTCCACACGTAGGAGTCACCACTCCCACAACACGGGTTGCACCCAACCCTTACAACTAGAGACCAATCGGTCCTTTACAAAGAAATTGAAAATGCTTGTAAGAAATACAAACGACGTTTGGAGACAAAGGTGTCCCTCTTCGTTCGACGACGTGTTCTTGAAGTCAACGAAGAGTCCACAACCCTAGATCTCACTTGGATTGAATCTTCTTGAAACCGGCGGCGACGGAGAGCTGCTGCTGTGCTATCTTGATTCAAACTTCGTAGCTAGGGAAGCAAGGTCTTCCAACGGTCACACCAGGATCGGTCGTCTCGATCGATTCGGAAGGGGAAGGTTTTTCCCGATCAACGAATCAAGAGACAAGGGATCTCTAGTTAGACGCGTGAGACGCTATGCTAACCTAAGCTTCTATCACAGAGGATCTGGAGGAGATCGAGATCGGCTTCAATGAACGACGGCGGCGGCGGAGGCGGAGACGATCCGCAAGTTTAGGGTTTGTCGGCCGCTTGTTTTTGTATCGCCTATCTTCTCTCTTTTACTGTTCATTCATACAAGTGTATTTATACCGTAGATCAAGAGATAACCGTTGTGGGCCCCACCCAAGCAAAGACCTAGGACCGGTTCAAAATGCCGCAGGAAGTATCAGGGACCGGTCCAGGAATTTGGAAAAATTGCCAAGTTAGAATCGGCGAGAATCGAAGGTGATTCTCGACGAATCGGCGAGAATCACCTACGATTCTCGCTGAATTCTACTTGGTGAATTCAGGCAACACAGGTTGTAGGGGCCGGGGGGGAATCGGTGGGAATCACTTTTGATTCTCACCGAATCGTCGAGAATGCAAGGTCATTCTCGACGAATCGGTGAGAATCATAAGTGATTCTCGACGATTCTGCCTTAGATAAATTTCCTGTCTGTGTCAAGACAGCCGGCCCAACCCGGCGAGAATCAACTAGTGATTCTCGTCGACTCGTCGAGAATCACAAGTGATTCTCGACGAATCGGCGAGAATCACTTAGTGATTCTCGACGAATTATACTTAGACGAATTCTCGTCTTTCCACCCGTGAGCAGGTCTTTGGCCCATCCTTGCTCCTTGTCTGCTCTTGCTTTATTATAACTCTGTACTTGAAATTAAGTACACCCCAATAGAGAGAGTACACGTAGACCAACACACTGATCTGCTCAACGAGGGATTACGTTGCACAGACCCGTGTATATTGACCCACTGCACCCTGACATTGGTGTGTACTTAGCATGGAATAACTGCAAGCACAACTAAAAAGTAGTTCATCAAATACATTGTGAATTCATCTTAGCTTGACAGGTGGCTTCCTCAAATCCAGGTAATTGTGGATACAATACCCAACAATTTCAATCGAGGAGATCGACCGATTCCCGAGGAGAGGAGCTCGTGGGGATACCGGTCTTACGACGCTGCTCAACTCGAAGTCTTGATTTCAATCGAGGAGATCGGCCGATTCCCGAGGAGAGGAGCTCGTGGGGATACCGGTCTTACGACGCTGCTCAACTCGAAGTCTTGATTTCAATCGAGGAGATCGGCCGATTCCCGAGGAGAGGATCTCGTGGGGATACCAGTCTTACGACGCTGCTCAACTCGAAGTCTTGATTTCCATCGAGGAGGTCGGCCGATTCCCGAGGAGAGGAGCTCGTGGGAAACCGGACTTATGACACTGCTCAACTCGAAGTCTTGATTTCAATCGAGGAGATCGGCCGATTCCCGAGGAGAGGAGCTCGTGGGGATACCGGTCTTACGACGCTGCTCAACTCGAAGTCTTGATTTCAATCGAGGAGATCGGCCGATTCTCGAGGAGAGGAGCTCGTGGGGATACCGGTCTTACGACGCTGCTCAACTCGAAGTCTTGATTTCAATCGAGAAGATCGGCCGATTCCCGAGGAGAGGATCTCGTGGGGATACCGGTCTTACGACGCTGCTCAACTCGAAGTCTTGATTTCCATCGAGGAGGTCGGCCGATTCCCGAGGAGAGGAGCTCGTGGGGATACCGGTCTTACGACGCTGCTCAACTCGAAGTCTTGATTTCAATCGAGGAGGTCGGCCGATTCCCGAGGAGAGGAGCTCGTGGGGATACCGGTCTTACGACGCTGCTCAACTCGAAGTCTTGATTTCAATCGAGGAGGTCGGCCGATTCCCGAGGAGAGGAGCTCGTGGGGATACCGGTCTTACGACGCTGCTCAACTCGAAGTCTTGATTTCAATCAAGGAGATCGGCCGATTCCCGAGGAGAGGAGCTCGTGGGGATACCGGTCTTACGACGCTGCTCAACTCGAAGTCTTGATTTCAATCGAGGAGGTCGGCCGATTCCCGAGGAGAGGAGCTCGTGGGGATACCGGTCTTACGACGCTGCTCAACTCGAAGTCTTGATTTCAATCGAGGAGATCGGCCGATTCCCGAGGAGAGGAGCTCGTAGGGATACCGGTCTTACGACGCTGCTCAACTCGAAGTCTTGATTTCAATCGAGGAGATCGGCCGATTCCCGAGGAGAGGATCTCGTGGGGATACCGGTCTTACGACGCTGCTCAACTCGAAGTCTTGATTTCAATCGAGGAGATCGGCCGATTCCCGAGGAGAGGATCTCGTGGGGATACCGGTCTTACGACGCTGCTCAACTCGAAGTCTTGATTTCAATCGAGGAGGTCGGCCGATTCCCGAGGAGAGGAGCTCGTGGGGATACCGGTCTTACGACGCTGCTCAACTCGAAGTCTTGATTTCAATCGAGGAGATCAGCCGATTCCCGAGGAGAGGAGCTCGTGGGGATACCGGTCTTACGACGCTGCTCAACTCGAAGTCTTGATTTCAATCGAGGAGATCGGCCGATTCCCGAGGAGAGGAGCTCGTGGGGATACCGGTCTTACGACGCTGCTCAACTCGAAGTCTTGATTTCAATCGAGGAGATCGGCCGATTCCCGAGGAGAGGATCTCGTGGGGATACCGGTCTTACGACGCTGCTCAACTCGAAGTCTTGATTTCAATCGAGGAGGTCGGCCGATTCCCGAGGAGAGGAGCTCGTGGGGATACCGGTCTTACGACGCTGCTCAACTCGAAGTCTTCTATTTGGAGTCGAGGTAGTTCGCCCTGTTGCTTATGAGATTGCCAAGGAGTCAAATGCATCAATATCTTTGAGGACAAAGGAATTCTAAAGAGAACAACGATCTTTTCCCGTCGAGTTGGGAGGTTGGCGTCCGGACCTGTTCATGATAGTTCCTCCAGTCGGAAGAGAGATGCAATCGGGGGTAGCTAGGCCGACATGCAAGGGGGGAGCTGATCTCGGCCGTCAATGCAGGGGCTCAGTCTTACAAGGACGCTTAAATCCCGAGACATCGTCCCATCGTCCGCCCTGGGCTATCTAGGAGAAACAAGTCGAAGGCTCGTTTCCCAACCTAACCGTGGAGATCGTTTTTAGCTCTGCCACTTGGTTACGAAAATTAGAGTACAAGCGAAGAAAAATGGTCCTCGGGGGTCCTACTGGACACCCTCGATTCCACCATCCTTCCGCGAACTTGCACTTCTCAGAGCTCGGCAGGTTATCCTGCTTTGGTAAAAAACAGAGACGCGTCCTGCTTCACAGGACCTGCGGTCGCTAAGAGAGGGTCTTTTCGTCTTCTCAAAGACCGATGATGCCTTTATACAAGGTATCACTTTGTGAGGTCGATCCCTTATCGAGTTCAGGAGGTTAGCATCCAGATCTGTTCCTGATAGTTCCTCCAGTCAGAGGAGAGATGCAATCGGGGGTAGCTAGGCCGACATGCAAGGGGGGAGCTGATCTCGGCCGTCAATGCAGGGGCTCAGTCTTACAAGGACGCTTAAATCCCGAGACATCGTCCCATCGTCCGCCCTGGGCTATCTAGGAGAAACAGACTGAGCGCAGGTTTCCTAAATCGATTGTGGAGTTGAAATTCACTGCTCCTAGGTAACTTGAGATGAATCAACACAAAGAAGACAACTCGCACTAACCCGTGACTCCGGGGGCGAGGAAATGCATAAACAACTTGGAAACAATGTTACAGGTAAACAATACATGTTACCGTTGGGGGTAGAACTTTTTTCAGCTCATCCTCGCTCCAGGTGTTTGAGGAGATGAAATGAATAGCATTGTTGTCCTGGTTGCTGAAGTGATAGCCTCGCGTGTATAAACTCGCAGAATTCGAACACCATAGTTGCTCGCGAGTATGGAGCTTGCAGAATTTAAAAGAGAGCATCCTAACCTGCCCGCTGAAGAGATCGCCTCGCGAGTATAGAGCTCGCGGAATTAGATGATAGCATCCTAGCCTGTTGAAGAGGTCACCTCGCAAGTATGGAGCTCGCGGAATTATAGGAGAGCATCCTAGCCTGTTGAAGAGGTCACCTCGCGAGTATGGAGCTTGCGGAATTAGATGATAGCATCCTAACCTGTTGAAGAGGTCACCTCGCAAGTATAGAGCTCGCGGGATTATAGGAGAGCATCCTAGCCTGCCCGCTGAAGAGATCACCTCGCGAGTATGGAGCTTGCGGAATTAGATGATAGCATCCTAGCCTGTTGAAGAGGTCACCTCGCAAGTATGGAGCTCGCGGAATTATAGGAGAGCATCCTAGCCCGCCCGCTGAAGAGATCACCTCGCGAGTATGGAGCTTGCGGAATTAGATGATAGCATCCTAACCTGTTGAAGAGCTCACCTCGCAAGTATAGAGCTCGCGGGATTATAGGAGAGCATCCTAGCCTGCCCGCTGAAGAGATCACCTCGCGAGTATGGAGCTTGCGGAATTAGATGATAGCATCCTAACCTGTTGAAGAGCTCACCTCGCAAGTATAGAGCTCGCGGGATTATAGGAGAGCATCCTAGCCTGCCCGCTGAAGAGATCACCTCGCGAGTATGGAGCTTGCGGAATTAGATGATAGCATCTTAGCCTGTTGAAGAGGTCACTTCGCAAGTATGGAGCTCGCGGGATTATAGGAGAGCATCCTAGCCTGTCCGCTGAAGAGATCACCTCGCGAGTATGGAGCTTGCGGAATTAGATGATAGCATCCTAGCCTGTTGAAGAGGTCACTTCGCAAGTATGGAGCTCGCGGAATTATAGGAGAGCACCCATTAAGCATGAAGAGCATCACGCGTAGGAGCTCGTAGAATACTTGCTGGAAGATGTCATAAGCAAGTCGTCCCATGGAATGTGGGTTGTTGGAGGAGATCATCGCAAAGCATCTCGTACATTTTTCCTCGGTGGTGAACTCGTCGTCATTTGCCCTGCTTGTCAGTCATACAAAAAGTACTCACGGGCTTTACCAAAGCACCCGTAAGTATAAACATGTATGGAAAACACCACTATTGGAAAAGGAGATGGAAGTAGGCGGAGGGTGAGTGTCACTTCTGAAATTAGAACCCCTACGCAGAGGTTTCGGGGGTTCCGCTGCCCGGTCAGCAGACGGGGGTCAAGGGGGCAGCGCCCCCTGCGGGGTCCGGGGGCAGCGCCCCCGGAAAATTTTTATTTTCCACTCCCAACTCGCCTAGATTCTGAGCTATCCCGACCTTGCGAGTAAGTCGCCAACATAACTCGCCTATGGGCGAGATCCCTTGATACTCGCCTCTTCAGTTGATACTCACCTCTTCACTTGATACTCGCCTCTTTACTTGCTGCTCGCCTCTGGGAGTGTCATTCCTGCCTATGCTCGCCGGTATGTCACCGACATCAATTCGCCTCCATGAACTCGCCGCTGGAACTCGCCTATGAGCAATCTACCAGGGAAGCTCGCCTCACGAAACCACCGAGCTTGAAAGTCGCCGTCGCGCAGTCGCCTATGGGCGAGTAACCAGGGAACTCGCCCACCTTGTCGAGAACTCACCCACCTTGCCGAGAACTCGCCCACCTTGCCGAGTGCCTGCGAGTTGCTGTCTTGGGTCTCCAGCTCGCCATCTTAAGCCATGAAGTCTTCTCGCAAAAATTTCTTCCTCGGCTACTATCCACGCTCACCGCACCAAGTGTTGAAGCCAGGAAAATTCCTAACCTCGAAATAGGATCAAGGCAGCCTAAGGTTACTGATTCTACGGTCCGACGTCACGATTTGAATGGCTAGCGAGAGAGAGAAAGGAAACTATCTATAAGCACACCCCAAGTGCTCCAGCGGGGAGGTCCCACCACGTACCCGGAAGCTTTGAAGAAGCTTCCCCTCCGCAACCAAAAGGCTGGGCGAGGTACTAGGCTGGCTTGGACTTGGCGAGTATCTACTTGGGGGGACCTCGCCTCTTCCAAAAGGTGCCATTTCCAGTACCCCTGGGGGGCTATTTATAGAGAAATCCTGGGGGGGGGGGTAGGCGAGTATCCAGCCTCTGCGAACGAGTATCTAGGGCAACTCGCCCATACTCGCGAGATACTCGCCCAAACCCGCCCAAACTCGCCACAGCTCGCCCAAACTCGCCACAGCTCGCCCAAGCTCGCCACTGCTCGCCCAAACTCGCCTCTGCTCGCCCAAGCTCGCCACAACTCGCCTCTGCTCGCCCAAGCTCGCATCTGCTCGCCCAAGCTCGCCACAGCTCGCCTCTGCTCGCCCAAGCTCGCCTCTGCTCGCCCAAGCTCGCCACAGCTCGCCTCTGCTCGCCTCAGCTCGCCTCTGCTCGCCCAAGCTCGCCTCTGCTTGCCTCTGCTCGCCTCTGCTCGCCCCAGCTCGCCCCAGCTCGCCCAAGCTCGCCTCTACTTGCCTCTGCTCGCCTAATGGTCTGCGAATAGTCATTTGCTTGAGTACTTCTGATCTCGACGAATTACGGGTTATACATGACGGACAGCTGAGCTTTTATGAGTTCTAAAGATTTCTCTCTAAAAAAACTAGGGTTTGATGACCCTATCTTTATATATATATATATATATATATATATATATATATATATATATTCACGAGAAAAATATGTTACGCATAAATAAGAAATGTCTGCGTGAGGGCTCCCGACGACAATCCTACCAGCGTTTCGACCAGCGACGACCACGAGACTGGTCGTCGTCAGGTGTACAATCTCCAGCGGCTGTTGGTTCCAAGTGAGGAGGACGAACGATGTCGAGGGGGCGTACAAAAGGAGATACAGCCGACGCTACGGCAGCGGCCGTCGAACCCACAGTCGTCGGCCGCCTCTGCTATTGCGAAGAAGATGATTAACAGAGCAGAGGTCGGTGGCTGCTTGTTCGCCGGCCACTGGCAACAACATTTATATTGATCACTTTTTTATTTGAAGTCGTTTAGTCCCCTGATTTAAGCCCCTAAAAAAGTCACGTCAAAATTTGCATGGACGACTTGTTGCTGGCGTGATTTTTCGGGGCCTAAATTAGGGGTTGATGCGCGCCGCAAGCGCCTTTATTTTTATTTTAACTTTATCTTTATCGATAGAAAAGAAGAGAATGGTTTTTTTATTTAGATAGATATAAGAGGGCGGAGCTCGCAGGTGATTTTTCGTTTTAACGAAAGGAGGCAAGTGCACCTATCGCGTGTAGTACAGGATATTCCGGTGGGGAATATCGGGGTCATATTATTCTCAGGGTCGGGTTGACTATTTCTACGTTTTCCCTGGAGGGACTATTATTTTACCGATATATAAAAAATGCAGAAAATAAAAACAGAAAATGTCGATGAAGAAATAGCGCAACGGTATTGAAGGAATTTGAACGAAAATGACTTTTAATAACTAGAGATCCTAAATTTCAAATTAATTAAAGGACGACTTGGCTGTGTAGGTTCCAAAAGAATGAGCTCACCTAGCTCTAGGAATATCGCTCACCTGAACATTAAGATTATTCGACTGAACGCTAGTCCGACGAAGGATTCATCTTAATGCCCGCAATACGCTAAGAACCCCGCTATTGGGTGGGGAACCCAATCCGGGAGAATTACGCTTCTCCTCTCTTAAGGTTATGCACGCAATTCTATTTACCCAAGGGTGATCGGTCCATACGCACGGCCTCTCGGCAAGCTAGCGTATGAACAACAGAAATAGAGCTCACACATCGATATGTGGTCCTACGCGTCGTATACCCGGGGCAAATCTTAAGTGCTTTAATTAAAGCAAAAAATGAGACCTTTAATTATTTAAAACGATTTTATATGTCTCAATGCTCTTCGATACTGAGGGCTAAGAGCGATTAGGCACTCATCGGAATGGGGACGGCTTAAGAAAAAAGAAAATGCGTAATTGAAATGCAAGTCCTACTCAAACGAGTAGACGGGAAATTAAAGCAGTAAAGAAAGCTGAAAATGAAAGCAGTAAAAGTGCGAGTCCTACTCGAATGAGTAGGCGGGAAATTAAAGCTGAAAATTGCGAGTCCTACTCAAACGAGTAGGCGGGAAATTAAAACTGAAAAAGCTATCTTATATACGCACACACTCTACAGAAATAAAACATACGCACACACTCTACATAAATAAAACACACGCACACATCTTAAATAATGAAAGCGATAAAAAACTAACTCATACACTCACCCACATAAATGAAAATAAGAAAAACAAAGTAAATGAAAAATTAAAACAACTACATTTCTATCCCTAGAACGTGGTATAAATGCATAAAAAGAGAAAATTAAAAATAAAAATTAAAAGAGCAAAAAGTTTGAAAAATTTAAAAAAAACAAAGTGCTCGAAAAATTAAAATGACAATAAATTCATTTCTATAACTTTATAAAAACGCATAAAAAGTAGAAATAAAGCTAAAAGAGAACGAAAAATTTTACAATCCTAAAACTAAAACTAAGTTGAAGAAAATTAAAAACCACCTTTTAAAACATTTTTATAAAACTTTGAAAACAAAGTAAAAATAATAAACTAAACCTAAACAAGTAGGATGCAAGAAAAGAAAACGGGCAGCATAACGGCTAGAAATTTTATGAAAATCTTAAAATAAGACCTAAGTTATGAAGATTTTGAAAAACATAAAAACACAAAATAAGAACAAACATTAAAAATCACTTCGAGTAGGGCCCATAAATGAATTCCAAGCTATGCAAAGAGAGAAAAAACTAACACATTTTATTAATAGAAAAGTGATTACAAGAAAGCTAAAAACAAACACTAAGAGGGGAGAGAAATTCCCGTACATAGCATAGAGAAGCACCTAGACAGCACCTACCCTAAGCAAAGTGGTCCAAAAAGGGGAACAAGAGTTCATACAAAAAACTTTTATTTATAGACAAAAAAGAGGGGGTGACACGGGCATGTCGGGCATGGGACACGGGCGCGTCGGGTCTGGTGTGCTGAAGACGGTGAAAATTTTATTGACTGGCGATTTCTGGAAGGATCTGGAACGAGACACGTGTCGGTCACGGGCGTGTCGTGGGGCGTGTGGGGGCGTGACAGGACACCTTGCAATTTGATGTTGGCAGCAACTGAACTTGAACTGGTGGCGTGACACGGGCGTGTCAGGTCTTCACACGGGCGAGTCAGGTCTTCACACGGGCGTGTCAGGTCTGGTTTGGCGAACTTCGAACGTCGAGCTAGGATCGACGACGTTGAACGTCGAGCGGCGTGACACGGGCGTGTCGGGCATGGGACACGGGCGTGTTGGGTAGTTCGACGAACGTCGACTGTCGAACGTCGAGCTGGAAGCGTCGAGTGTCGAGACGGGATTGACACGGGCGTGTCGAATCGGGACACGAGCGTGTACTTTGGCTTTTTCTGAAAAATTTCAGAAAACAAAATTAAAGTTAAGTTATGATAATATTTACAAAAAGAAGCAATTTAATGAACAAAAAATAAAAAAAAATAAGAAAAATAAACTAAAATGACTTAAATAAAGTACTATAAAATACGTATATTTACAACATATCAGAGACCTAAACAACTTCAAATCAAAAAGTGATTGACATGATAGTTGTAGATATCATCTAGATGTACAACTTTCATGTTGATCACCTTTTCAAATGAGAAACATTTGAAAGTCAAAATCTCTCGCGTTATTTTTTTGTTTTAGTTCGAGTGTATACACTTCAAACCCTATATATATGTATATGTATATATATACTATATATATACTATATATCTTTATTATATAAATCAATATATATATCTAATCAGCACACCGAACTTTTAATTTGGACCGTTTGATTAAACTGCATCAAGGATTTTAGTCCATCCGATTTAGAAAACAAGCCACACGATTTCTTTTGATTTGAAAAAGCAAAGGAAGCAAATCACCTCCCTGTCAAGTCTCCTCTCAGTCTCTCTCCCTGTCACATCTCCCAAAAGCAATAGATGCATATCTTTATATTAAAAATGGAAATGACTGCCAGCTCCCCCCCCCCCCTCATAAATATTTCCGGACCTTTATATCTTCTTTCCCGGTTCCCCAAAAATAACCTGCTGCAAATCACAACAAGCCATCTACTACACGCCAAAACAAAATCCACTGCTACACGGCAAGCCACCTGCTCATCAACAGTTGCCCGCCGCTCCTGTCAGCCATGTGTCATGCCTCCTCTTTAAACCTCTCTCACGGCTATTACAAACAATATTCCTCCTCGGCAGAGCGTCAACTACGCCAAAGCTCCTCCACCATAGATCCTCCTCCATAACTCCTCCTCGATGGCACCTCCTTAGCGGCACCTCCACCGCGGAGCCTCGCTCCTCCAAGCAGATCCTCGCCTCCTCCAAGCGGATCCTCGGCGGATCCACCTCCCTTCAAAGAAGGGCTCAGGTTCATGAGCAGGTTCCAACTTTCACTATTCGTTCTTCTTCTTCGTAGCGCTCCGGAAATAGCTACTCAAATAGAGCTTCACTTTTTCCTCTTTTTATAGCTCACATAGCTGCCGTCTCGCCTCCTCCAAGACTCTCCTCGATGGTTCCACCTCCCTTCAAAGGACGGCTCAAATTCAGCAGGTACCAGCTTTGATTTATTGGTCATCTTTTTTGTAGTGCTCAGGAAATGTCTACTAAAACAGAACTTTGTTTTTTATATGTTTTAATAGGTCATTTAGCTATTTTCTACTGTTTTCCTCTCCTAGAACTTCGATTTTTTCTGTTTTATAATTTCAATTTACTTACACTTCATCCCCGTCTCAGGGTGAGCCGTCGAGGGCGAGCCAGCTCCAGATTATTAGTTATATTGTTGATTGCAGGAGAAGAACAACTATTAAAGCAGAACTTCAATTTCTTCGATTTATTTTCTGTTGACTGCAGGAGAAGAACACATTCTTTTTATATATATAAAGAGATCGTTGGCATTGAAATGATGAGATTGATAAAAAAAATTGGTTTCCTATACCATGAAAATTATAGGAAAAAAATTGGTCTCTTCTACTATAAAAATTATGGGTTCTCATGTTGGTTATTTTTTCCAAGACATAATATCATAAACTCCTACTCAATCTCTCTCTCGCAAAATTATTGGTTTCCCTCAGAACATTCATTCTTGCCTGTGATTATCTTTTTTTTCCGCCTCCTTTACACCTTTTCAGACAAATTTTTGTTGGCATACATGCTATTAAAATTGAGAGTAACATTGAAAATTGTGGTCAACTCATAAAATGCTGCGTAAAATCCGTTTCACAGGCTGTTAACCGTTGTAAGCATTGTGAAGCTCGTTCATTATTTCATTGGTTTTTGAAGTGCCTTCAACCTAAAAAAATGTTAAAACATGGGCGTTGTTAAGGGCACCGCAGTTTTGGCTATGTGCACCGCACTTTCTCCTAGTTTTTCGCGCTTTTTAGAAATACGCTTTGTACATGCATTTTTAGAAAAAGTGTTCAACACGAAAGTTGTAGATCTCGTTTCGTGTTGAACATTTTTCCTAAAAATGCATGTACAAGACGTACTTTGGAAATACGCTCAGGTTTCGCGGTTTCTAGAAATACGTCTTGTACATGTATTTTTAGGAAAAGTGTTCAACACGAAAGTTGTAGATCTCGTCAAGATCTACAACTTTTGTGTTGAACACTTTTTCTAAAAATGCATGTACAAAACGTATTTCTAAAAAGCATGAAAAACTAGGAGAAAGTGCGGTGCACATAGCCAAAACTGCGGTGCCCTTAACAACGCCCTAAAACATTTCTTATTATCCTTTTTAAAAAAGTTTTAATCAATCAGGTTAAAATATCTTTTTTTTTGTTGGCGCCTCAATTTTGAACAATTTTTGGTTAACAAAATAAAATAACATTTCTAACTCTCCAAACACTCAAAGTAAAATGTCGCAGCTTGGCCTAATGTTGCTGATTTGCCTATTTTTGTTGCTTTGCCCGTTCTCTTAATGTTTCCCAATAGGGTCGGGCGAAGCCTGGCGGGACGCATCGAGAACGGGCGCATCGAGAACGGGCGAAGCCCGACGGGGGCGGATGATGACTGGCGGGGGCGGGCAAAGCCTGCTTGAATGCCAAGAGGGCGAAGCCTGCTTGAATACGGGGGAAGCCCGCTAGGTTGCGGGCGAAGCCCGCTTGGTTGCGGGCGAAGGCCGCTTGCTTGCGGGCGAAGCCCGCTTGGTTGCGGGCGAAGGCCGCTTGGTTGCGGGCGAAGCCCGCTTGGTTGCGGGCGAAGCCCGCTTGGTTGCGGGCGGGCTCGCCCGCTTGGTTGCGGGCGGGCTCGCCCGCTTGGTTGCGGGCGAAGCCCGCTTGGTTGCGGGCGAAGCCCGCTTGGTTGCGGGCGAAGCCCGCTTGGTTGCGGGCGAAGCCCGCTTGGTTGCGGGCGAAGCCCGCTTGGTTGCGGGCGAAGCCCGCTTGGTTGCGGGCGAAGCCCGCTTGGTTGCGGGCGAAGCCCGCTTGGTTGCGGGCGAAGCCCGCTTGGTTGCGGGCGAAGCCCGCTTGGTTGCGGGCGAAGCCCGCTTGGTTGCGGGCGAAGCCCGCTTGGTTGCGGGCGAAGACCGCTTGAATGCGGGCGAAGACCGCTTGAATGCCCGTTCTATCGCCCGCTTGGCATTCAAGCGGGCTTCGCCCGCCCCCAGCATTTATTTAAAATTTTAAAATTTGCCCGGCTCCGACAGTTATTTAAAATTTTAAAATTAAGAAGTATTCAAAATTTTAATTTTTCAGATTTTTTTAATAATTTTATTAATAATACATTATTTAAGTAATTATTAAATTATAAAAAAAAGAAAAAAAACAAAACATCAAAACACTGTACCTGCTTCCCGTGCTCCGTTCCCTCACGGTCTCACTCTGCCGCCGCCGGCGGAGCCGCCGCCGTCCTGCCGGTGGCGGAGTTAGACCGTGAGGGCACGGGAGCACGGGAAGCAGGTATCGGGAAATTGGGAGATGTGAACAGTGCTATTTTGGAATATTTAGCTAATGACAGGCCCTTTAGTTTTGATCCAATGGCTAATGTTTGAAGTAGCTTGATCAGACGATTGTGATTGAACTGACGGTGTGCTTCCAAATATCACTATTTGTTGGGTACACTGAAAAATATGTACCAGATTTGGAGAAGCCTCATCTTACTCAATGATATACATCAATTTGTATTTGAAGTATGTTTGAGTTTCATTGTGCAGGTATAAAGTTTGCAAAGAATTTTTCTATGTACAAGTGTCGACACTTGTGAAGAATTGTGTCGACACCAAGAAGAAGTTGTGTCGACACCATAAGCAAAGTTGTGTCAACACCCAGAAGTTGTGTCGAACCATAAGCAAAGTTGTGTTGACACCCAGTAGTTGTGTCGACAGCAGAAGCCAAGTTATGTCGACACCCAGGCATTGTGCCGACACCTGAAGAAGAAGTTGTGTCGACACCCAGAATTGTGTCAACACCATAGGCAGGAATTGTGTCGACACATAAAACAGAAGCTGTGTCGACACTCATGAGTTATATCGACACCAGAAGAAAGGCATGTGTCGACACTCAGGAATTGTGTCAATACCTGAAGAAGGTTTGTGTCGACAGCTAGACACACACTCATCGCCATCTTACAGCAACAGCTATTCTGAGTCAGAAGGTTTGTGTCGACACACAGGACTTGTGTCGACACTCACTCAACGACAGCTATACACACACTCAACGCCATTTGTCTGCAGCAGCTAAGTCAAGACCAGAAGCAGTTGTGTCGACACACAGGACTTGTGTCGACACACACTCAACAACGGCTGGACATACACTCAACGTCATCTGTCTGCAGCAGTTATGTCGAGACCAAGAGCAGTTGTGTCGACACACAGGACTTGTGTCGACACATACTGTTGGGTATTGTATCCACAATTACCTGGATTTGAGGAAGCCTCCTATCAAAGCTAAGATGAATTCACTATGTATTTGATGAATTTCTTCTAGTTGTGCTTGCAGCTATTCATTGCTAAGTACACACCAATGTCAGGGTGCAGTAGGTCAATATACACGGGTCTGCGCAACGTAATCCCTCGTTGAGCAGATCGGTGTGTTGGCCTACGTGTACTCTCTATTGGGGTGTACTTAATTTCAAGTACAGGGCTATGATAAAGCAAGAGCAGACAAGGAGCAAGGATGGGCCAAAGACCAGTTAACGGGTTGAAAGACGCGAATCGTCTAAGTGTAAATCGTTGAGAATCACTAAGTGATTCTCACCGATTCGTCGAGAATCACTAGTTGATTCTCGCCGGGTTGGGCCGGCTGTCTCGACGCAGTCAGAAAACTCATCTAAGGCAGAATCGTCGAGAATCACCAAGTGATTCTCGCCGATTCGTCGAGAATGACTTTGCATTCTCGACGAGTCGGCGAGAATCCAAGGTGATTCCCACCGATTCTCCCCGGCCTCTATAACCTGTGCAGCCAGAATTCTCTAAGTAGAATTCGGCGAGAATCGTAAGTGATTCTCGCCGATTCGTCGAGAATCACCCACGATTCTCGCCGAATTTGACTTGGGTATTTTTCCGACTCTGTCTGGACCGGTCCACGTTATTTGCGGGATTTTGAACCGGACTTAGGTCTTACTGCTGTTGGGGCCCACAACGGTCATCTTCATGACCTAAGGTATAAATATGTTGTATTTGTGAACAGTAAAGATACGGATTACAGATCGAAGAAAAACAAGCCGCTGTCAAGCCCTAGATCGGAAGCGAGCTCGGCCGACCTTCTCCGCCTCTCGCTAGTTGCTCGCCACCGTTGATCGGGGTTTTCGTTACCTCTCCCGGCGACAGAAGCCTAGTCGGGCATAGCGTCTCACGCGTCTATCCAGAGATCTTTTGTCTCTTGATTTGTGATCGAGAAACCTTCCCCATCCGAATCGATCGAGACGATCGATCCTAGTGTGACCGTTGGAAGACCTTGCCGAATTTGCTAAGAAGATTGGATCTACATAGCATCACCGCCTCTCTTGTTGAAGCCGTCGATCTAGAGAAGATTCTCTCCAAGAAAGATCTAGGGTTGTGGACTTTTCGTTGCCTACAAGAACAAGTAGTCTAACGAAAAGGGACACCTGGATCTTCACGTTGTTTGTATTTCTTACAAGCTATTTTCATTTTCTCTTTCATTGTAAAGGACCGATTGGTCTCTAGTTGTAGGGTTGGGTGCAACCCGTGTTGTGGGAGTGTTGACTCGTACGTGTGGAAGGGTTCCTTCCGTTAGTGCAAGGATTGGATTTCAATCCTGTTGGTGAAGTGACCGAGTCGTCCCTGGTTGGGAGATAGGTCGAAGGGGGAAAGTGGACGTACCCAAATCGGGGAACCACTATAAATTGCTTGTGTACTTTCTGTGCTGTGTTGTTTTGTTTTCTTGTGCAGGTAAAACTTTAATTTCACAAATACGCTGCAAAGACACCTATTATCCCCCCCTCCCATAGGTATAAGTAGTTGACACTATGTGGACTTTCAAGTGGTATCAGAGGGAGGTTACTCATCAAAAAGGTTAACACCTTGAGTAGAATCCTGCCACCAGTGTCAACAAGAAGCTCAGACTCAAGCATGGAGTTGGATTGTGATGTCCCTCCTCTAAGACTCCCCTCATGTACAAAGGAGTACTATCCTGTATGGAAGTTGAGAGTACTATTTCATCTGGAGTCCATCGACCCTCGAGCATCACTCATTCTGGAAGAGGATCCCTTCATTCCCATGAAGGCTTCCAGCTCGGGGAAGGATCTTCAAATCCCCAAGTGTCCCAAAGAGATGTCGGAGACAGAGCTCTCACTGTTCAACCTGGACCAGGTGATTCGTCAGATCATCACTGATGTCTGGTCTGGACCATCTCGCTCTAGAGTGGACAAGTGTAGGACTGCCAAGTCCATGTGGCAAACCATCTCAGACCTCATGGAGGGATCAGAGAAAACAGGGACCTGTCGTCAACAAGAGGATGAAGCCTATGTAGGGGTCCTCATTTCTGAAGATGAAGGGCATAATCAATCTGTCAGTATCAGGGCTCCTGTGTCCTTGTCAGAGACTGAAGAATAAGTTGAGGAAAGCAGTTCTGATGAAGCTGACTCAACAGTATCTGCCGATATTTACGGTAACCCTGAACAGCAAAGCCATGAGCAGGTAACTTCTTCCTCATGCCCCTCTCCTCTTGAAGTTCCTGAAGACAGGAACGATTCAGAGGGTAGTCCTTCCAGAGATGCAAGGGATATGGATAGCTTCAATCAAAGGATTGAAAATCCTGATTATCTTGAGAGTGCCCTTCAGAAGAGCAACTTACTTGTGGAGGAGCAAGCTAAGGAGATTGCTCAGCTGAAGACCTTGATGAATCTCCAATTGGAATCCATCAAGATAAAGGACTCAAAGATCTCGGATCTAGAGAATCGTCTAGAGACCGAGAAGAGGATTGTTTCTAACTTTTCCAAGATAGATGCTATCAAAAGAAAAGCAGAAAATGGGTGGATCTCCCAAATCGTATATTCATGGAGAAATGGGGAAACTGTGTTCAGACCCCCCCACCCCGAGCAGGAAGGGCACACATCATGCATTCAGGTATGACCATAGGAACAACCATGGTCACTGCAAGAATGATCAGCCCTCTTGTGGAAGCACCCAGAATGCAAGGGCTATCATGGCCACCCAGAAGAGGATACCTCAGGCTTCCACCAAGCCTTTTGTATTCTCGGCCACTGCCCCTACTCGTCATGAGTCTGCCAGCATCAGCTCACAATGCGCCTCTCACCTCCCTAGGACTCAGGAAAGGGGGGGGGTTAGAAATCATGTTGTTGGCACACATGGGGACCTTGGAAGGGGGCTGACTGAAAGGAAGGCACCACCTCCCAGGCCTCATGACGCCTACCATATGCATTCTTTCCACCCATCCATGAGTCACGGTGGAAGAGACAATTCGGTTAGCAGATTCGGCACTATCGCGTTTAGACCTAGGACTATGACTACCTCAGTCACCAGTTCAGGTCACAAACGGCGGTACAACATTCATGAATGTTGGTGTTGTGGCAAAGTGGGTCATTTTGCCATAGATTGTTGGCACAACCCTTCTGTGTCAAAGGCAAGGGGACTTCCACATCCTCGAGGCAATGTTAGTCCTCCCTCCAAGATCCCTGAGGGGAGGCATCCCAATTATTATGCTGACAGGAACCTAGGACCCAATACTTATTGGGTTCCTAAGGTAAGATATCTCTTTCCTGCAGGGTGCTCTAGGTTCACACAATCCTGACGGGAACTGGACAGGAGATGCTCCAAGATTGACGTGGATAAAGTGTCGAGAATGGGAGCAGTGCCATCATTACAGGCACATGCATACTGACCTCCTGATGTAACCTGTGCTGATGATTTGAATGTTACGTCTTGTTATCACAGGTAATTGCAATTAGCCCAAATGTTTGAGCCATATCGCATAAATAATTCCATATATGTGTATATGTATGTTGACATATCCACACTTAATAATGAATTCACCTCGTCTGAAATTAGATGGTCTTATAGAAAAAGTATTCGCGTATGCTCATTCACCTTGGAAAGGAGTATATGTGTGAGATAACCTTTACTTCCACTAGTAGAGATTAGTTTGACATTTTTTTTGGGGATAAGTCCGCCTCCGAAAATTGAAAAGATACGTCATGAAGAGTCACTGAACATGACCTCTGACATCAAGATTATTGCACTTATCCATCTAGAAATGACCGGTGAAATTGGCAAAGCCACTGTCATTATGTCAAGTAAATCCTAGATGATGTGCCTCCTAAGCCATGTAGTTTGGCAATCCCTTTAGTGGATGAAGAAGCAATTATGCCTTCTGAGCCCTTCCAACCCTTGACAAAAACGTTATGTTGGAATATAGGCGATACTCGTCATATCAAATCACATACTCACCAAATTACAAGTCTCGCCGAATTGTCAAATTTCGCTGAGATATTTAAACCGGGGGAGCCATTCGGTGGGAATAGGATAGTCGCCAAGTATTCGGATATTACTTAAACCCGGAATCATTTCAAACCGACTCTTCCCGACGATACCCTCCGACTCTTCGTCTTCCGCCTTTCGCCGTTCCACCGAGACCCCGTCCAAGCATCGCTGGAATCCCCGTCTCTCTCACCTCCCAGCGACCTTCTCCTGCGTAACTTTGTGGTGAACTAACGACCGACACCTTCTGCCGACCACTCTCGTTGCAGCTCCGCGTCTTAGGCGTCCTCGAGTGTTCCGTCGTGAACAAGCCGGAACTTTCACTGCCTCTCCCCACTAGGTAATCTCCATATTGTCCCTTTCCGTGGCTTGAGCTTGGTTAGATTTTGCTCTCACTCTCGTGGTTTCGGAGATCCTTAGACTTGAAATTGGTATTCTCCTTCTTCCTAGGTTTACTATGGCCCCACGGACTACTGCAGGCCTGGTCACTGGATGTGAGCTAGTGAGAACCGGGTTCTCCCAGGCCTCGGATGAGTTCCGGAACATAATCATCATGCTTGAAGAAGCGGGCCTGATATTCGTGTTGGAGCACCCGTGCAAGATCTTGGACAAGGAAGTATTGGAGTTCTTTGCAACGGCGAAGCTCCGTCATGAAGACACCTCCATCAAAAGCAAAGTTGCCGGGAAGAAAATCAAGTTATCCGCCAGGAAACTGACCCAATGCCTGCGGCTATCCAGTTGTGAAGAGGAAGATTACCTAGAGGAAGAGGATAGAGCAAGGACCCTATCCTTATGTGGATTGGTCAGGTGGACCAGGTCAATCAAAAGGAAAGATATGAACGAGGAAGGAAAGTTGCTGACTGACATCGTTGGGAAGGCTCTAATCTGCAAACCTGGATCCCACGACCATATTTCTGGGGAAATGTTCAAGACTCTGGTGGCAATCGTATGCCTAAAGCGGTTCAACTGGGGAGCCATGCTTTTTGACAGGATTAAAGAGACACTCCGAACCCCCAGCTTTGTCAGAATCATTAGCCTATATCTGAATCAACTGGACGGAGACACATTCGACATGAGCAAGGGAGTGCCTCTGCACTACTTGAAAAGGATGGATGCTAGCATATTCGACCGGTGGGAACGTCGAATAGGGCAGGCTGCCAGGGAAATAGACCAAGAGGCAGCATCTCCGGCCGTGGACACCAGTGCTCCTGCTCATTCTATGGCAGTACCCAGTGAAGTTCCTGACGCTCTGATTGCAGGAACTGAGGGGGAGCCTGTAACCGGTTCTGCAAACATCTTATCTGATATTTCTCAGATAGCTAAAGATGCTGTGGAGATGGTGGCAGATGAAGTAGCAGATGATGAGGAGGTTGAGAACGATGAGGCAGCTCTTATCGACGATGATCTGGGAGATGAGGTGGCTGATGAGGAGGAGGAAGAAGTAGAAGAAGATGTGCACAAATCTGCCGATAAGCCTGATCACTTGGAGACTGAGATAGAGGAAGAAGTACCAGAGAATGAGAAAGTAGTGGATTCTCAGGAGGATGCTGAGGTTCCATCTGAGGAACAAGCTCTTGAGAGGTCGGATGCAGGAATGCAGGGGGAGCCCTCTCAGCAACCCTCTCTCCCCCCTATGGACTCTATTCTAGTGTCCAGCTCTCCCAGTACTTCTGCTGGGGCACCTGACTAGGGTCTGCCTGCTGCTCCTCCACTTCAAGCAAACCTAGCAAATCACACTGTTAATTTTGTCCAAGGAATGCTAGATGAGCTCAAGGATACGTTTGAGAAATCCCACAACAAAGTGCTAAAGAGACTGCGGGACTCTGAGGATCTCATGCTTAAGAATGTGGTTCAGATCAACCACAAACTAGATATTATGGAGAAGAAATTTGATGAAAAATATACAGAGGCAGGCACAGCCGTATCTCTTCTCATGAAAGGACTGTAGAAGAATACTGACGACCTGACAGTAGTCAATAAAAATGTTCATGTTGTGGCACAGACCATACAAAAATTTGATGCCAACATGGTAACGCTGAACGCAAATCAGAAATCTCTGCTGGACGAATTCAGTAAAACTGTGAAGCACATTGATGCATCTCTGCATTCCTATACAAACTCTATAGCCGCCGAAGCCAAAAAGGGGGAGGAAGCGTATAACGCTAAGATGGCGGGGCTTCAAGAGTTAGTACTTCTAAACTTCGATCAGACCAATAGGTATGCCTTTCAAAACTACCACATCATAACTGCACCTTTAATCAACTTAATAAATAATAATTGACAAATACAAATTCGATAATTCGAATAGGTACATGTTTGAAACGGCCCACTGGCTGGTAACAGAAGCATCGGGAATACATGTCCCTGTTGCTCCACCTGAGGATGAGGGCCGTGCTGGTACTACTGAGGGTGAAATAAGGACTGAAGAAGTACAACTGGGCGAAGTCGAGTTGAAGAAAGCTGCAGAGAGGGCTGAAAGAAGAAGCTGGTTTGACCAAGACGCCATAGCAAAAGCCAAGGGCAAAAGGCAAATCCAAGAAGAAACGTCAAAAGAAACACCATCAGAGAAGAAGATCAGACTAAAGGAAGACGAAGTGCGAAATGAAAGGTGGAGCCCAGTCTCACGAAGTATCATCTTGGACACCTTTGCATTACTACAAGGAGGGCAAGTCAAAAGGAATGACGTATATAGCCAATACGAGTGGGAGCAGCACAAAATGTATGAAGCCAAAAGAAACTTGTTCTTCAGAAGCAACACTGTGGCAAACAAAGCTCCCCCTCCGAGATACTATCCTAAGCCCAAGGAGTATTTTGAGCGACAAAGCAAAAAATTCTTAGCTCTGCAACTCAAAGAAGACATAACTAAGGACAAAGATCTGTAGGATGATAGCTCTTGTGATTATCTCATTTAAACTTTTTTATTAAGTAAACTGTGAACATTTATGTGTGGATATTCATATTTATATATTCATGTGTGTGGTTTATTAATTGACTCTCACATTGGTATGATTACGTTTGTTGTTCACTCTTCTGGTTTATGCATATTTTATCTGGAATGTTGAAATTCATCTTAGCTTAGTAGGATTTTGGCTTCGTCAAATAGGGGGAGATTGTTGGGTATTGTATCCACAATTACCTGGATTTGAGGAAGCCTCCTATCAAAGCTAAGATGAATTCACTATGTATTTGATGAATTTCTTCTAGTTATGCTTGCAGCTATTCATTGCTAAGTACACACCAATGTCAGGGTGCAGTAGGTCAATATACACGGGTCTGCGCAACGTAATCCCTCGTTGAGCAGATCGGTGTGTTGGCCTACGTGTACTCTCTCTATTGGGGTGTACTTAATTTCAAGTACAGGGCTATGATAAAGCAAGAGCAGACAAGGAGCAAGGATGGGCCAAAGACCATCTAACGGGTTGAAAGACGTGAATCGTCTAAGTGTAAATCGTTGAGAATCACTAAGTGATTCTCACCGATTCGTCGAGAATCACTGGTGATTCTCGACGAGTCGTCGAGAATCACTAGTTGATTCTCGCCGGGTTGGGCCGGCTGTCTCGACGCAGTCAGAAAACTCATCTAAGGCAGAATCGTCGAGAATCACCAAGTGATTCTCGCCGATTCATCGAGAATGACTTTGCATTCTCGACGAGTCGGCGAGAATCCAAGGTGATTCCCACCGATTCTCCCAGGCCTCTATAACCTGTGCAGCCAGAATTCTCTAAGTAGAATTCGGCGAGAATCGTAAGTGATTCTCGCCGATTCGTCGAGAATCACCCACGATTCTCGCCGAATTTGACTTGGGTATTTTTCCGACTCTGTCTGGACCGGTCCACGTTATTTGCGGGATTTTGAATCGGACTTAGGTCTTACTACTGGTGGGGCCCACAACGGTCATCTTCATGACCTAAGGTATAAATATGCTGTATTTATGAACAGTAAAGATACGGATTACAGATCGAAGAAAAACAAGCCGCCGTCAAGCCCTAAATCGGAAGCGAGCTCGGCCGACCTTCTCCGCCTCTCGCTAGTTTCTCGCCACCGTTGATCGGGATTTTCGTTACCTCTCCCGGCGACAGAAGCCTAGTCGGGCACAGCGTCTCACGCGTCTATCCAGAGATCTTTTGTCTCTTGATTTGTGATCGGGAAACCTTCCCTATCCAAATCGATCGAGACGATCGATCCTAGTGTGACCGTTGGAAGACCTTGCCGACTTTGCTAAGAAGATTGGATCTACATAGCATTACCGCCTCTCTTGTTGAAGCCGTCGATCTAGAGAAGATTCTCTCCAAGAAAGATCTAGGGTTGTGGACTTTTCGTTGCCTACAAGAACAAGTAGTCTAACGAAAAGGGACACCTGGATCTTCACGTTGTTTGTATTTCTTACAAGCTATTTTCATTTTATCTTTCATTGTAAAGGACCGATTGGTCTCTAGTTGTAGGGTTGGGTGCAACCCGTGTTGTGGGAGTGTTGACTCCTACGTGTGGAAGGGTTCCTTCCGTTAGTGCAAGGATTGGATTTCAATCCTGTTGGTGAAGTGACCGAGTCGTCCCTGGTTGGGAGATAGGTCGAAGGGGGAAAGTGGACGTACCCAAATTGGGGAACCACTATAAATTGCTTGTGTACTTTCTGTGCTGTGTTGTTTTGTTTTCTTGTGCAGGTAAAACTTTAATTCCGCAAATACGCTGCAAAGACACATATTCCCCCCCCATAGGTGTAAGTAGTTGACACTAGGTGGACTTTCACATACAAAGAGATGTGTCGAGTAGCAGAAGAATGACTATGTCAACACTTGGAGTGTTATGTCGACATCACCAAAACTTGTGTCGACACTTAGTCTATTTGTGTCGACATATATAAAGCAGTTTGCTGAGTGGTTCATGCTGACTTATAAAATAATTAAGGAAACAATTGTCTCGACTGGTGACTCGAAAGCTGTCATTACCAACAGGTCTGACACCTTTGTCATAACTATCAGAAGGTTGTTACAAACCGGATCAACCGGTAACCAGGAGAAATCTCTATATAAATGACTGATCTGTGACAACTTAAAAAAAACAGATATAGAGATAAAAAAAAGGTGGATCATCTAAGAAAAGTTTTCAACAATAAGAAAAGGGGTGACCCTTAAGAAGGCAGATTCTGAACAGTCTACAGAGTAGGTTCAGATCTTATTCTGAATTCAAGGAAGGAGCTGACAGGAGATCAACTTCTACATCAAGAAGAGTTCAACCTTATTTTGTTCTATCAAGAAGCTTTGAAACAGCTAAGTCAGGTTGGATCTCGAGATTCAGTTCATTCAAGAACTGATCAAGAAGCTCTCACCTATAGTGTGATCTATCTGGTGATATTTCTGTAATTCTCAAATACTCAAATTCTTGTAGGATATTTTATTAGATCTGAGTTGTAAGCCTATAATTATAAAGACTGAGGTAGGGCTGTGTGCCTGAGGTGTAAGACTATTGATAGTCTGAGTTATAAGCCTAGTTATAGAGGCTGAGGTAGGGTTGTGGCCTGAGGTAGGATTCTTTGGAAGAATCTGAGGTCGGACTTGTATAAGTCTGAGCGTTAGGAACCATCTGGTTCTGAGTTGTAAGATCTGTGGATCTGAGTTAGTGGAAGGAAGTTGGGCTGAATCCAGTTCTCTACTAGATAGGCGAAGGGGGAAAGTGGATGTACCCATACCTTGGGGAACCACTATAAACCTGGTGTTTGCTGTGTTGTGATTGTATGTTCTGTGCTGTGATTTGCATTTTCTGTGCTAAGTAAGAACCTATTAAATTGCCTAAAATTCTTAAAGATTATTAGAACCTATTCACCCCCCTCTAGGTGTTTTTGCTCTTGAAATAAGTCTTTCAAGTGGTATCAGATGGAGATTACTGAAAGATTGACCTAACAGTCTGAGTGAATCTCCAAGGCATTTATCAAATTTCAAGTATGGGTTCAAATGAGAATCAAAAGGAGATTGGATCTATGAAACTGTCTATCTGCAGGAAAGAATGTTTTGGCATATGGAAGGAAAGGGTTAGATTGTTTATGGAAGCATCTGATCCAAGAATCTACATTACAGTTCAAGAAGGCCCCTTTATTTCAATGAAGGTATCAGTTCTGAATGCAAATATTAGAACCCCAAAGAATTATTCTGAAATGACAAAGGATGAGATCATCCTTGCAACACTTGATAAAAGAGCACAGAATATTATTGTAAGTGCTATAGATGATGCTACATTTCAGAATCTGGTGCATTATAAAACCTCTAAGGAAATGTGAGACACCCTGATTGTCTATATGGAGGGAATAGAAGAAGTTAGAGAGGACAGGAAGTCTATGCTGAATCAGGAATATGAGAGCTTTAGGCAAGCCAGGACTGACAGCATAGTTGAATGTTACAAAAAGTTCTTCAGAATAGTTAATGAACTGATGACATATGGTAGAGTATTCAGCACATATGAACTTAATGACAAGTTTCTCAGGTCTCTGACAAATGACTGGGACACAAAGATTTGTGCCATCAGAGAGGTGACCAAGGTTGCTGACACACCTCCTCCCATACTGTTTGGAAAGTTGCTATCATATGAAATGCAGCTAACTGCCAGAAAGGAGGAAGAGAAGAGCAGTAGGTCTGAGTACAAGGAAAAGTCAGTTGCCTTCAAGGCTGAAGGCACAAGAAAGGACAGGAAAAAATCTCCTTCTCCACCCAGAAGGAGTGCTGAGGCAGAAGAAGGAATTCCTGACAACAGTACATCAGATAGCCACACCTCTGATGAGGACTTTGCTGTCTTTACAAGGCAGTTCCAAAGGTTCATGAAAAAGAATAAGTGGAGAACCAGACCATCAACATCCTTTTCCAAGGATGAGTATTACAAGAAAAAGAAGACTCCCAAGGAGGACAGATATGCTTCTAAATCTAGTAAACAATCTAATTCTAAGATTATTTGCTATTATTGCAACAGGCAAGGACATGTCATAGCAGACTGTCCAGACAAGAGGGCTAAATCAAAGGACAAGAAGAAGCAACAAATGAAGGGCAAGAAGGAGAAATCCTTTATTTCCCTGAAGCAGAAGAGTTGGACAGACTCTTCATCATCAGGATCAGGAGAAGAAGAAGATGCAGAAGCATATATTGAGCTGTTCTCAACAGAAGAGGATTCTAGAGAGCTAGAATTCCTACAAATGCTAGACTCCATAAATAGAGAGAAAGATTATTATTGTAGAGGGCTGATGGCTCAGTTAGAAGATGATCAGTGTCAGGATCAGCCTGGTCCAAGCAAGGTATATAGTTCTCCCTCAACTTCTGATTATTTCACTGGATCAGAATCAGAAGCATCCGCATAAAGAGATGTGGATGGTTTTGAGTCTGAAGGGGATGTACACCAACTCATTAATGAGTATGGTGGGTTGTTGCAAGCTCTAAAGAGAAGCAAGCTTCTTGTTAAGGAGTAGGCCAAGGAGATTGAATCTCTTTAGCAGGCAGCATCTGAATCAGCCAAGCTGATTGATTTGAAACTGAAATAGGTTGCCAAACTGAAGAACATAACTGTTATTCAGATGGGCACAATCACCTTCAAAGAAAATCATATCAAGAATCTGGAGGCAAGACTCCAAAAAGAAAGAGAGTTAGTGGCTAAATTCTCTCAGCCAAAATCTGTCTTGCCCTTAATAGACAATTTCATTTCTCAGAAGGGAAAGACAAGTCTAGGTTTTGAGGGAAGAACAAGGGCCACCAATCGTCATGGAAAAGGTAAGACCCCAGTTCAGCCACTAGCCTCTAAGCCCTCTATTTTCTTTAGGAAGGTGATGCAACCTACAAACAGGTATGATCATGAAATTACTCATGGTCACTGTGAGTATGGAGATCACATTGGTAAGTGTGCAAATACCAGTAGGCCACTCTATAGGCAAGCCCATCAGGTTCAAAAGGAATTCTCAGGGTTTGCTGCTCCAACACCTACACTTAAAAAGACTGTTGGCAATAAGGTTGTGAAGTCGGTACCTAAGAGAAGGTACAGCCGATTTGAGTGTTGGTGTTGTGGCAAGGTAGGCCATTTTGCCATGGATTGCTGGTTTAACACAAGTGTTAAAACCAAGATTAGTTTACCTATCAAAAAATCTGTAGATAAACGGGTTATTTCCCAAACTAACAAGAACCTAGGACCCAAAAATAATTTAGGGTCTAAGGATGAGTGATTCTTTATTTGATGCAGGTGAATCCAAGCGGCCATACCCCAATATGGTACTTGGATAGTGGATGTTCCAGACATATGACTGGAATACGAAGAATGTTGAGAGACTATGCACCCATAGAGAATGGTCCCAAAGTCATCTTTGGTGGATCAGAAAAAGGAGTCATCAAAGAATTTTGTAATATTTCTAGTGACTCAATTACTATCACTAAAGTGGCTTATGTGAAGGGTTTAAAACATAACCTGATTAGCATAAATCACCTTAGTGATCTAGGTTATGATATCTCTTTTCATAAAGGGGAGTGCCAAATTAAGAGGTCAAGTGATCAAGAGATCATGTTGACTGGCACTAGGAGAGGGAATGTATATTGTCTTAACCTAGATTGTGAGTATAATAACTCGCCCATTTGCTTAGTTGCAGGTGAGAAAGCTTCACTATGTGTCAAATGGCACAAGAGATTAGCTCATCTGAACTATAAGTCTATAGGACTGCCGTTTAGCATGGGTTTAGTGAGGAATGGTCCTCAAGTCAAGTGCATTAAAGAGGGAGTGTGTTAAGCTTGCCAAAAGGGCAAACAGACCAAGTCCTCTTTTCCTGCACTTGATACCAAAGATTCAATGAGATGTTTATATCTCTTGTATATGGATTTGTTTGGTCCTATGCATGTTCATGGTCTTGGTAGGAAAGTATACACTTTAGTTATTGTGGATGACTATTCTAGATACACATGAGTTTTCTTCTTGAGGCAAAAATCTGAAACCCCTAGTTTTTTCCAGACTTTTGTTAGACAAATTCAGAATGAATTTAACAGTTCAGTGGTCGAAATCAGAAGTGACCATGGAACTAAATGTTAGTCTGAATGTATGACAGAATTCTGTGAAGAACTTGGGATTCATCGGGAGTTCTCCTCACCTAGAACACCTCAGTAAAATGGAATTGCTGAAAGAAAGAGTAGAACTCTTATTAAGGCAGGTAGAACTCTACTCAGTGACACTACTCTCCCTGAATATTTCTGGGCTGAGGCAGTAAATACTGCTTGTCATATTCTCAATAGTGCATTCATAAATAAGAAACTAAAGTTGACTCCCTATCAGATTTTGAAAGGCAGAAAACCAAACATTTCTTACTTCAGAATCTTGGTAGCAAGTGTTATGTCCTAGTGAATGGTAAGCACTACCAAACAAAGTTTGCTGCCAAATCCCTAGAAGGGATATTTGTTGGGTACATCAACAACAGTAGGGCATACATGGTCTACAACTTGTCTACCCAAGTTGTAGAAGAGTCAGTCCATATTGTTTTTGATGAGTCTAGATTGATTAACAATAAATTGTCTAGTTCTTCAGTTAGTTCTACATGTCTGACAGACAAGCTCGACAAGATGATCATCAATGATGAAGCTCCTGCTAGGATGGATGATAGAAAAGATGCATGTTGTCCAAGGGGAGAACAAAACTCACTGGATGATGAAGACAATGAGGAGCATCAGGTGGAGGAAAATGAAGAAGGCCATGATATAAACAGGTTTCCTCCAGCAAGAAGACACCTGAAGGATCATCCAGCTCACCAGATAATTGGTGATGCAAGTCAAGGTGTTCTAATAAGGAGCAAAAGCATGAACACAGTTCTATGTTCTAGCTTCATGTCACAAATAGAACCCAAAAAGTTTGAAGAAGCCATGCTAGATATTAACTGGGTTGATGCTATGCAAGAAGAGCTGAATCAATTCAGAAGGTACAAAGTCTGGGAACTGGTTCCTAAACCAAAGGATCACAACATTATAGGAACCAAGTGGATCTACAGAAACAAACTTGATGAAAATGACACCATTATCAAGAACAAGACCAGGTTAGTAGCAAAAGGCTACAGGCAAGAGGAAGGGATTGACTTTGATCAAACCTTTGCCCCAGTAGCAAGGCTGGAGGCTATAACGATGTTCTTGGCCTATGCTGCCTATCAAGGGTTCAAGGTATATCAGATGGATGTAAAGTCAATATTTCTGAATTGTGACTTAAAAGAGGAAGTCTATGTTGAGCAACCCTCTGGTTTTGTAGATTCTCATTATCTTGATTATGTATATAGGCTTAGGAAAGCTCTATATGGTTTGAAACAAGCCCCTAGGGCTTGGTATGAGATCTTATCTGCTTTTCTGATTGAGAATAAATTCTCTAGAGAAAAGATAGACAAAACTCTATTCTTTAGGGAATCTAAAGGGAAGATAATCCTAGTCCAGATATATGTTGATGACATTATCTTTGGATCAACTGAAAACAACCTTTGTAGAAAGTTTTCCAACTTATGGAAGGGAAGTTTGAGATGAGCAGTATGGGTGAATTGAAGTTCTTCTTAGGACTTCAAGTCAGACAGAATGATAATGGATTATCCATATCTCAGTCTAAGTTCACCAAGGAGTTGATTAATAAATATGGTATGGACTCAGCCTCCACCATGAAAACTCCAATGGGAATAAGTATGCCTATAGGCAAAGATAATACAGGGAAACCTGTTGATGAGTCTTTGTATAGAGGGATAATTGGCTCCCTACTCTACTTGACTGCTAGTAGACCTGACATCATGTATGCAACATGTGTCTGTGCTAGGTACTAAGCTTGCTCAAAGGAATCTCATTATACTGCAATTAAGAGAATCTTGAGATATCTTAAGGGCACAACTAATCTAGTTCTTTGGTACCCTAAGAATAGAGATTTTATACTAACAGGTTTCTCAGATGCAGACTTTGCAGGATGCAAAGAAGACAGGAAAAGTACTACAGGAACCTATCAATTTCCAGGCGGAAGGCTGGTGTCATAGTGCAGCAAGAAGCAGACTAGTGTAGCCATATCAACAGCTGAGTCTGAATATGTAGCTGCAGGCAGTTGCTGTGCACAATTATTGTGGATAAAGCACCAATTGGAAGATTATGACATCAAGGTAAGTAGAATTTCACTGTTTTGTGATTCTACTAGTGTTATTTCTATTGCTAAGAATCCTGTATCACACAGTAGAACCAAACATATAGAAATTAAGTTTCATTTCATAAGAGAACATGTGGAAAAAGAAGATATTAGTCTAAAATTTGTAAATACAAATAATCAAATTGCTGATATTTTTACAAAACCTCTGGATGAAACTAAATTCAATTATTTTAAAATTGAATTAGGTATGATTAACCTAGAATAGGTTAGCACAAGTATTCCAAAGTAGAATCTGTCAGTACAAAATTTCTCTGGAAATTTGTCTAAGTACAATGTTTGTGTCGACACAAGCAGACTTTGTGTCGACACATTCAGTATATTGTGTCAACAAAGAAAAAGATTTGTCAACACAGAAATAGTATCTGTTTCGACAGAAGTATAGGTGTCGACACAACTCTGTCGAGACTTAAGTTAGCTGATTTTTGTGTCGACACACAAAAATCAAAGTCGACACTCTGTGTCGAGTCTTAACCAGTCCATGTCGACACTGACATAAGTATGTCGACACATAGACGTGTCGACTAAACCTAAGTATTGTCGAGACATAGTCTTATCACTAAGGCGCGTCTTTTGAACTCCCCTTTAGACCAAGACTATAAATAGGTGAAGCTAAAATCTGGTCGACTACGCCTTCAGCTTTCTCGACTCTAGACCTTGTATCGACATAAACATTCTCTTCTCTTCAGTTCCATCTCTCTCTCTCCCAACAATGGCGCCTCATCAAGATGACAAAGTGAACGAAGGGTATGAGCTGGTTCGTGGTGGTTTCACGACAGCATCTCCAGAAATTCAGGGTGTAATTACCCTAATTTCAGAAAATGGGTTGGAATTCTTGGTTTCAGAACCAACGATGATTTAGAAGAAGGAGGCCATGGGATTTTATTCCTCTACAACTGTGGACACAGACAGGAAGAAGATCAAAGCCACTGTACAGGATTCCATAGTGAAACTTATACTAAAGTCAATTAGGAAATCACTCCAGCTTCCTAAGGTTACGGATGAAGATGACATCAGTTCATCAATGATAAAAGGTTCCTTAAGCTGGTGCGGGTTAAACCCTAACACCAAGGTTGGATCATCCATCAATAGGAAAGGGATGAATTCACAAGGGAAGTTCCTGTCAGAGATAGTAGGTAAGGTGATCTTGTGCAAAACAGGTGGATATGATAGAATCTCAGCATCTATGTTCAATCAAATGACAAGAATAATTTTCAAGCTAATGACAGATTGGGCATCCATAGTATTTGACAAGATACAAGAAGGAATCAAGAAACTAAATCAGGGAAGAATCCTGAGTCTTTGTTTATCTTCAGTAATACCAGATATAATGAACCAACTTCTAGGATCAAAAATCAACCATATGAGAAGAATGGACACAAGAATCCTATCTAGGTGGGATAGAGTATAAACCAAGGAGGTTTTTACTCCTCAAAAATAGACCAAGAATGAAAAAAAAAAGAAGGAAGTTATTCAGCAGGTAGAATCCTCTAGTGTTTCAGAAGAGGAAGTGGTCTTCAGTTTAGATGAAGACAGGCAACAAAAAGATGCTCAAGATCAAGTAGAGAGCAGTGTGCTCCCAGAGCAACAGATAATCACTTCTCCAGGGGGAGACAATCCTGAACTAGCAGCAAAAGATACTGTACTTTCTGAGCTGCCTGCTCAAGGGGGAGCAATTGCTGGAGTTACTCTAGAGAGTGAATATGCAGCTGATACCGTAATAGATATTGTATCAAATATCAATAAAGATGCACTTCTCAATGTGGAGAAAGAGGCACAAGATGTGCAGTTGAATGATAATGCTCAGGATGAGCAAGTAAGTATCCCCTTTCTAGAGAAGTCCCTGGACAAAGATCTGGATGTCCAGGGAAAACCTTTTGTTATTCATACTAATCTTGTTCCTCCTATACAGGTGCAGCAAGAGTTCACTATGGAACAGCTCTTTTTTGATTTACCTGATTCAAGAACTGAGGGAGAGCAATCCCAGATTGAAAAGGAATTGCCAAGGACTGAGGGGGAGGACCTGCTCCATGTCCTATCTACTAAGGGAACTGTTGATATAGAAAGCTCCTCACAACCATCTGATGATGAGGAAGCCTTTTTGGCTAAGAAGAGAAAGATTGTTGACATTAAGAAGAGGAGCTTAGGATACAAGAAAGCATTGCAATCAGTCACTCAACAACCAGCTCCAAGCATGGATTCCAGTGCATTACTGGTCCAATTGCAAGTTAAGTTTGATGAGCAAAGGAAGTCTCTAGAAACATATGTGGATGAATCAAATAAAGAACTGCAGTTTCAGTTGGCTCAGGACATTAAGTCAATCAGATTTGAAGTCAATCTGAAGTCAATCTGCACAAGAAAGAGATGACAGATTGTTTCCATAAGGGAGGCAATGTTGTAGTGTATTTGGCTGAGCAACAAAAGCTTATCAAGACTGAGATTGAGGACATTGCCACAAAGCAAGGGTATATATTGGAAAATCAATTCAGGTCCAATGAAAATCTCAAAGATTCCCACGAAGAAATACTCAAAAAGCTGGGAAGTATCAACACTGATCTGAAATCTGAAATATCAAAGCAAATCAAAGAAGATCTAGCTGCTGTTCAAACAGTTATTGGAGCCTCTCAAAAGATAATTTATGATACCTTAATTAAGTTTAAAGACTATTACAAAGAAGGAACAGAATATCTGGCTGATCAGATAAGGTTTCAAAGACTAATCTGAGGGATCATATTACTAGAGAAGTCATAAAGGGGGAGAGATTGTTAGTCAAAGCTAGCTCTGACCAAGCCAAATGGGTCTCAAATTCCATTAAAGCTACTCTTGGATTTCCTCTTTTATGTGATGATGACAATGTTGCTGAATCTGGAATACAATCTGCTAATATTGAAGGAGATCAGCCTGAAGTTGCACAAGTTATTTACCCTCCTACTGATTTTGACATGGTTCAACAAGAAGTGCAGACAATGTACAGCCCTTTCAAGGAGTCACCAAAGATTATTATTGAAAAATTTGAAATGTAAGAGGCTACCAAGCAAGCTCAAAAGGAGGCACAATTATCCAAGGAAAGGTTCAGAGAACAGGCTGAGTTGAATCCAGATTTTGAACAATGGAGCCCTACTTCAAGGAATATCATCTTGACTGCATGAAAGACTGTAAAGGATAAGACCCATGACAGGGGTAAGTGGTATTCTGAGCAGGAATGGAAAAAATTTCAAGCTAGGCAGGAAGCCATTCTTCAGCATAGAAGGAGTGCAAAAGCTGGGAAGTTACCTGTTAATGCTCTGGAGCCTAGTAGGTACTTCCCCAAGCCCTTTCACTATTTTGAAAGGTAGATGATAAAGGCTGAATAACAAAAGAAGAAGGATCTCAGAGGGAAGAAACCTGCTGATAATACAGATCCTACTATGCAGGCAAAAATTCAATCAGGAAAAGGCATTGTAATTAAAGAGCCTAGCCAATCATAGGATAAATAGGCTTAAGTATAAAACAATATAACTTTTTTGTTTTTGTTCTAAGAAAACATGTAAACTGGTGAATTTTCTGATTAATAAATAAAATCAGGTTCTCTATTAATCTTAGTTATTTACATTATTTTTATGTTATCTTGCACTGAAATGTATGTACATCTTTTGTTTATGTGCTTTATTATGAGAGATGTATATCTTTGACTAAGGGTTATGACTTCTCCAAATAGGGGGAGATTGTTGGGTACACTGAAAAATATGTACCAGATTTGGAGACGCCTCATCTTACTCAATGATATACATCAATTTGTATTTGATGTATGTTTGAGTTTTATTGTGCAGGTATAAGGTTTGCAAAGAATTTTTCTAAGTACAAGTGTCGACACTTGTGAAGAATTGTGTCGACACCCAGAAGAAGTTGTGTCGACACCAGAAGAAAAGTTGTGTCGATACCCAGAAGTTGTGTTGACACCAGAAGCAAAGTTGTGTCGACACCCAGAAGTTGTGTCGACACCAGAAGCCAAGTTGTGTCGACACCCAAGCATTGTGTCGACACCTGAAGAAGAAGTTGTGTCGACACCCAGAATTATGTCGACACCATAGGCAGGAATTGTGTCGACACCTAAAGTAGAAGTTGTGTCGACACCCAGGAGTTATGTCGACACCAGAAGAAAGGCATGTGTCGACACTCGGGAATTGTGTCGACACTTGAAGAAGGTTTGTGTCGACAGCTAGACACACACTCAACGCCATCTTACAGCAACAGCTATTCTGAGTCAGAAAGCTTGTGTCGACACTCACTCAACGAAAGCTATACACACACTCAATGCCATTTGTCTGCAGCAGCTAAGTCAAGACCAGAAGCAGTTGTGTCGACACACAGTACTTGTGTCGACACGCACTCAACGACGGCTGGACATACACCCAACACCATCTGTCTGCAGCAGTTATGTCGAGACCAAGAGCAGTTGTGTTGACACACAGGACTTATGTCGACATATACAAAGAGAAGATGTGTCAAGTAGCAGAAGAATGACTATGTCAACACTTGGAGTATTATGTCGACATCACCAAAACTTGTGTCGACACTTAGTCTATTTTTGTCGACACATATGAAGCAGTCTGCTGAGTGGTTCATGCTGACTTATAAAATCATTAAGGAAACAACTGTCTCGACTGGTGACTCGACAGCTGTCATTATCAACAGGTCTAACACCTTTGTCAGAACTGTCAGAAGGTTGTTACAAACCGGATCAGCCGGTAACCAGGAGAAATCTCTATATAAAGGACTGATCCGTGACAACTTAAAAAAACAACAGATATAGAGATAAAAAAGGTGGATCATCTAAGGAAAGTTTTCAACAACAAGAAAAGGGGTGACCCTTAAAAAGGCATATTCTGAACAGTCTGCAAAGTAGATTCAGATCTTATTATGAATTCAAGGAAAGAGCTGACAGGAGATCAACTTCTACATCAAGAAGAGTTCAACCTTATTTTATTCTATCAAGAAGCTTTGAAATAGCTAAGTCAGGTTGGATCTAGAGATTCAGTTCATTCAAGAACTGATCAAGAAGCTCTCACTTATAGTGTGATCTATTTGGTGATATTTCTTTAATTCTCAAATACTCAAATTCTTGTATGATCTTTTATTAGATCTGAGTTGTAAGCCTATAATTATAAAGGCTGAGGTAGGGTTGTGTGCCTGAGGTATAGGACTATTGATAGTCTGAGTTGTAAGCCAAGTTATAAAGGTTGTGGCCTGAGATAGGATTCTTGGGAAGAATCTGAGGTAGGACTTGTATAAGTTTGAGCTGTAGGAACCATCTAGTTCTGAGTTGTAAGATCTGTGGATCTGAGTTAGTGGAAGGAAGTTGGGCTGAATCCAGTTCTCTACTGGATAGGCGAAGGGGGAAAGTGGATGTACACATATCTTGGGGAACCACTATAAACCTGGTGTTTGCTATGCTTTGATTGTATGTGATAGTTTTAACTTCAAGACAACCTAAACACCTAGAGGGGGGTGAATAGGTTCTTTTCCTTGTTTTAAACTAAGGCAAAATTTTTCAGATCTTAAATAAGAATCAAAGTAATCTACAACAATCATAACACAGAAATCACAAACATACACACATCACAGATTGCACACAGGTTTATAGTGGTTCCCCAAGGTTTGGGTACATCCACTTTCTCCTCTTCACCTATCTAGCAGTGTGCTAGATTCGGCCTAACTTCTTCCTTCTTCTCAGATCCACAGATCTTACAGCTCAGAACCCTGAAAGGTTCCTACAACTCAGGCTAACAGCCCTACCTCAGCCTTGCCATAAGGCCTACAACTCAGAGAACAAATTCTCCTACACTAAGGCTCAAACAACCTTACCACTCAGAGATCTAAATCTCCTACACTCAGGCTCAATCAGCCTTACCACTCAGGGAAAAAAATCTCCTACACTCAGCCTTTATAACATAGGCTTACAACTCAGATCTTTGAAAAGATCCTACAGAATATGATAAGTAATTTGATGGACTCTTACCCTTGTTGAGAGAGAAAGGATAAGAAGATTCTTGATCAGCTTCTTGATGAATCTGATGACTGAAATCAACCTGTTCTTAGCTTTCTTCAAAGCTTCTTGAATCTGAACTTAGTAGGGTTGATCTCCTTTGAAGTTGACTGACTGGCAGCTTCCTTCTTAGATTCCAGATATGGATCTGGATCTTCTTTGTAGAATAGTTCAGGATCTTCTTCTTAAGAGACTTGTGATTGTCTCCTTCTTGACCTCAAAACAGCTGGAGCTCTCTCTCCCCAAACCTTCTGAAGTTACTTCTGAATTCTGAATGAATTCCCCTTTGACAAAATCTGAGTGGATAATCACTCCAGAATGTCTTCTTAGATCTTCTCACGAAGATCTTCTTCTGTGACTTGCACTTTCTTGATCAGAGATTAATCTCTCAATAATTGTGTTAGTTGTATGTATTGTCACTTGTTGTATATTCTCTGATTTGACACAGTCCGTCTATATATAGGCTTCACCCCTGGTAACCGGCTGATCCGGTTTCTAACGAACTTCTGACAAGTCTGACAGCTTCAGTGAACCTGTTGTAACTCACAGCTATCAAGTCTTCAAACTGTTCTTGAGCCTTTATCTTTGTCAGCAAAGCGTCGAGACTGACTATCATAAAGTGTTGAGACAGTCTGTCAATATGTATCGACACAAGTGACTTAAGTGTCGACATAGACTTTGGTGGTGTCGACATAGCTGCTTTGATGTCGACACAGCTTCTTGACACTGCATCTTGAGAATGTGTCGACATTGATTATTTGTGTCGACACAATCACTTCTCCACTCCACAGCAATCAGTTATGTTGAACCTCTGATGAGTGTCGACACAAGTCCTGTGTGTCGACACAGTTGATTTAGTCTCAGAATTTGTGTGTCGACACTGCCTCCAGGTGTCGACACAGTTGATGTCGACTCTGCTTCTGTGTGTCGACACTGCCTCCCTGTGTCGGCACAGTTGATGTCGACTAACTGTTCTGTGTGTCGACACTGCCTCCTGGTGTTGACACAGTTGATGTCGACTAACTATTTCTGTGTGTCGACACTGCCTCTCGGTGTCGACACAGTTGATGTCGACTACAAAATTCTGTGTGTCGACACAGTTGATGTCGACTACAAAATTCTGTGTGTCGACACAGTTGCTTCAGGTGTCGACACAGCTTTTCCAAGTGTCGACACAGACTTCCTTAAGTGTCGACACATAGACTTAGAAACTTTTTCAGCATTTTAGCCAATACTTAACCTGCACATATAAACTCAAAATAACATCAAAAACACCTTGATGTATATCATTGAGCTAAGTGAGGCTTCTCCAAATCAGGTACATATTTTCCAATGTACCCAACAATCTCCCCCTATTTGGAGAAGTCATAACCCTTTTGTCAATGATATACACCACTTATAATAAATAAACATGATGATGTATAAGCATTATTTAACAGGGTAAATTATAAACAAAACAAATAATAAAATCATATCATAGAATAATGATGCAAACTAAATGATCATGGAACATGGTTTTGTTTATTATATCAAAAAGTTTCTTAATACAGATTACATAGACTTCTTTGAAAACTAAGAATTACATAGTTATTAAAACAAAACTAGTAAAACTAAACTAAGGCTGGACTGGCTCTTTGATGACTATTCCTTTTCCAGATTTAATCTGAGCTTGCACAGGAGGTTCTGTATCTTCAATGAGCTTCATGCCTTTCAAATCAGCTTTCTTCTGTGCTTCAGCCTTGATCCTTTGCCTTTCAAAATAATGAAAAGGCTTAGGGAAATACTTGTTAGGCTCTTGAGCATCAGGAGGTAGCTTCCCACTCTTAGCCTTTCTCCTGTGTTGAAGTATGGCATCTTGCCTAGCCTCATACTTCTGCCACTCCTGCTCATTATACAATTTACCTCTTTCATGAACTTGGTCTTTTACAGCTTTCCAGGCAGTTAATATGATATTTCTTGAAGTGGGGCTCCACTGCTCAAAATCTGGTTTTAATTCTGCCTGCTCTCTAAATCTTTTCTTTGATAATTGAGCATCTTGCTGAGCTTTCAGAGCAGCTTCTGGCATATCTACTTTTTCAATGATAACATTAGTAGCTGGTTGTGGAGGGCTGTACATAGACTGAACTTGTTGATGTATCATCTCAAGATCTGCAGGGGGTAAATGACTTGGGCAACCTCAGGTTGATCACCTTCAAGTAGAGTTGGTTGCACCCCTGACTCAGCCACATTATCATCATCACATAAGGGTGGATATCCTAGAGTGGCTCTGATATTATTAGTTATCCATTTGGCATGATCAGAGCCTGCATATACTAATACCCTCTCACCCTTTATGACTTCTCTTGCCATATATTCTCTCAAATCATCTTTTTGAAATTTGATTTGCCCATCCAGGTAATTGATACCATCTTTAAAGAATGACTTTAACTTTTGAAGCTGATCAGAAATTATTTTCTGTGAATTAGTAATAGCTGTCTGAAAGGAATCCAAGGTTTCCTATAGCTTCTTATCAAATTCTTCTTTCTTCTTATTTCTTGCCTCAGTCATTGCAACAACAGTATTTTTGAACTCAGTGACTATCACATTATGTGATTCAGTCAGATTGTCATTCATTCTTATTTGATTTTCAAGGACATATCCTTATTTGACAGCAATATCATCCACCTGTTTCTTTAGTTCAGCTTATTGCTTTGCTAGAAATACCACAGCATTTCCCCCCTTGTGGAAGCAATCTGTCATCTCTTTCTTATTCTGATTGACCTCAAATATGATTGACTTTATGTCTTGGGCTAGATCAAATTGAAGAGCCTTATGGCTTTCATCCACATATTTTTTCATAGCTACTCTCTGCTCATCTAATTTTATTTATAAATCTACCAAAAAATTGTTGTAATCAGTTGTAGGAGCTGGTTGGGAAGTAGTAGCTTGTAAAGCCTGCTTATAGCTCTAGCTTATAGCTCTAGCTTCTCCTCTTGAAAACCATCAGTTTTCTTTTCTTTAAACTTGATATTTCCTCATCCTTTGAATTAGAAGAACTGTCAATATCAACTCTTTCTGTTGGACTAGGAGGCAGCTCCTTTTCAGTCCCATGCTGTACTTCCTCAATATTTACCTGCTCCTCCTCAACTGCTGCTCCCTCTATGTCTGGAAATAACTCTTCCATAGTAAACTCTTGTTGATTGTGAACTGGTGATAGTTATTTCTCAGCATCATCAGCAACTCTAGAAGTATCAAGATCAGTTTGTAGAACTATTTCTTCTGATAAGTTGATCCTTTCTTCCTCCTGCACCTGTGCAGAATGAGGCTCCCCCTACAACTGTGCAGGAACTGTCTCTATATGGACTTGGGCAGTTTCAGTCAGGTCCTGGAACTTTTCCCTAACTTGCTCCCTCTGCACTTGTGCATTCACTGTGTCCTCTTGCACATGATCATGATCAGTAATCTCAGGGACTGGTGATTTTGCTACAGTCTCCACATCAGGTATGTCCTTTGAGAGGACCCTATCCCATCTGAATATTATCTTGATATCCATCCTTCTCATATGATTTATCTTAGTTCCTGGAAGCTGATGCATTACCTCTGGAATTTCTCCAGCCAGGTATAAGCTCATCAACCTAGCCAAATTGGGCTTCTTGATTCCTTCCTTTATTTTCTCAAACAGAACTGCAGACCAGTCTGTATTAATCTTATAGATAATCCTTGTCATTAGACTGAACATAAAGACAGAGATCCTATCATGACCTCTTGGTTTACACAAGATCACCTTCCCTACCACTTCAGATAGAAATTTTCCTTATTGATTCATTCCTTTTTGGTTGATTGTTGCTCCTATCTTCATGGTTGGATCCAATCCACACCACTGAAGAGCCTCCCTTGTCTTTGAGGCTTGGACCTCTTCTTCATCCTGGATTCTTGGTAGGTGAAGAATTTTTCTTAAACTCTTTAGAGTTAGTTTGACTTTATTACCATGAACTGTCGATTTAATCTTCAGGCCAGTGGAGTCCACTGTTGCAGCAGCATAGAACTCAAATACTTCTTTCTTCCAGATCTTGGTTGGTTCAGAAACAAGAAACTCCAATCTAATGATTGTAATTAGGGTAAGGACCCCTTTAATCTCTGTCGGCGCATCATCAAAAGCATTGCGCACCAGCTCGTAGCCTTCGTTGATGTTGTCTTCAACCTTTGGCGCCATTGGAACGATGAGAAAGCTTGAATGGAGAGAAGAGAGTTTGCCTACACAGGGTTTTAGTCTCGAAAACCTGGTGAGCGTGTCGACAGAATATGTTCTGGACCTATTTATATCTTTTTAAACATAGAAGGTCAAAAGGCGGGCAAAAATTGTCTAAAAGTGTCGACATTGTTGAAAAGTGTCGACACAAACTTCTATTGTCTCGACCACGGCGCTGACTACTATGTGTCGACACCAATTGATGATATGTCGACACTAGAGATACTTAGTAGTTCATCAGAAATTTTGTGTCAACTCTTATTACAAGTGTCGACACAAAATCTGTAAGTGTCGACACCATTACTCTGGTTGTGTCGACACTACATTTCTGGATGTGTCGACTCTTTGTCTCTTAGGTGTCGACACAATCGACTCTATGTCGACACAATTTTCCTGAATTGTCGACACAAATCCTCTGTGTCGACACAATTTCCCTGAATGTGTCGACACAATTGTACTTTGCCAATTCTGGTAATCTAACATATGGTCAACATTCCTAATTCAATTTTAAATCTATTGAATTTAGTTTCATCAAGAGACTTAGTAAATACAACTGCAATTTGATAATTTATCTTAACAAATTCTAGTGAGATATCCTCTTTCTCTACATGTTATCTAAGAAAATGATACTTTATTTCTATATGCTTAGTCCTACTATGTGAAACAGGATTATTAGCAATAGAAATAGCACTAGTAGAATCACAAAATAAAGGTGTTCTACTTACCTTAATACCATAGTCTTCTAACTGATGCTGAATCCATAACAGTTGTGCATAGCAATTTCTGCTGCCACATATTCAGACTCAGCTGTGGAAATTGCCACACTAGTCTGTTTCTTACTGCTCTAAGATATCAATCTTCCTCCCAGAAATTGACATGTACCTGTAGTGCTTTTCCTATCTTCTTTACAACCTGCAAAGTCTGCATCTGAATAGCCTGTTAGTAGAAAATCTCCATTCCTAGGGTACCAAAGGCCTAGATTAGGTGTGTCCTTTAGATATCTCAAAATTCTCTTTACTGCAGTGTAATGAGATTCTTTAGGGCATGATTGGTACCTAGCACAGACACATATTACATACATAATGTCTGGTCTACTAGCAGTTAGATAAAAAAGAGAGACAATTATTCCTCTATACAAAGACTCATCTACAGGTTTACCTGCATCATCTTTGCATATAGGCATACTTGTTCCCATAGGAGTTCTCATGGTGGAGGATGATTCCATACCATACTTCTTAATTAACTCCTTGGTAAACTTAGACTGGGATATGGACAAGCCATCATCAGTCTGTCTTACTTGGAGTCCCAATAAGAACTTAAGTTCCCCCATACTACTCATTTCAAACTTCCCTTGCATAAGTTATGCAAACTTCTTGCAAAGGTTGTTTTCAGTAGATCCAAAAATTATGTCATCTACATAAATCTGAACTAAGATTATCTTTCCTTTGGACTCCCTTAGAAATAGAGTTTTGTCTATTTTCCCTCTTGAGAATTTGTTCTCAATAAGGAAAGTAGACAGGGTTTCATACCAAGCCCTTGGGGCTTGCTTTAACCCATACAAAGCTTTCCTAAGTCTATAAACATAATCAGGTTTGAGAGAATCTACAAAACCTGAAGGCTGCTCTACATAGACTTCTTCTTTTAGATTTCTATTCAGGAATGCTGATTTTACATCCATTTGGAATACTTTGAATCATTGATATGCTGCATAGGCAAGGAACATTCTAATGGCCTCCAGTCTTGCTACTGGGGCAAAGGTTTGATCAAAGTCTATTCCCTCTTTCTGTCTGTATCCTTTTGCAACAAGTCTTGCTTTGTTCTTCACAATAATTCCACTCTCATCCAATTTGTTCCTAAAGATCCAAGTTGTTCCAATGATATTATGGTCTTTTGGTTTAGGAACTAACTCCCAGACCTTGCACCTTCTGAACTGATTTAGCTCCTCTTGCATGGCATTAATCTAATATGGGTCTAGGATAGCTTCTTCAAATTTCTTTGGCTCTAATTGAGATAGAAAGCTTGAGTGCAGAACTGTGTTCAAATTCCTGCTTTTGGTTTGCACTCCTTGTCTTGGATCACCAATTATCTGATTTACTGGATGATCTTTTAAGTTTCTAACAGCTGGAGGTAGATTATCTTCTGGTTGAACACCTCCAGTTTCTTCAATATGTTACACCTCTTGATTTTCTTCAGCTTCTAGAGAGTCTTGTACTCCCCCTGGACAGTTGCCACCATTTTCCATATCTTGATCTGCAGTTGAATCTTCTACAATGGAAAGCTTGTCCAATCTCTCATTTATACCTGTTGGATTGCATGTATTACAAGGCAACTCACTGTTGATCAATCTAGTTTCATCAAATACAATATGTACAGATTCTTTTACAACCTGGGTAATCAAGTTGTAGACCCTAGAAGCCTTTCTATTGTTGCTGTACCCAACAAATATCCCATCTTGGGATTTGGCAGCAAACTTAGTTAGATATGACTTGCCATTGTTAAGGATATAACACTTGCAACCAAAGATCCTAAAATAGGATAGATTTGGTTTTCTACCTTTCATGATCTCATAGGGAGTTTTTTGTGGTACTTGGTGATAGAAGCCCTGTTGAGCACATGACATGCGGTGTTTACTACCTCAGCCCAGAAATATTCTGGGAGAGAAGTGTCACTCAATAGAGTTCTACCAGCCTCAATCAATGTTCTATTCTTCCTTTCAGCAATACCATTTTGCTGTGGTGTTCTATGTGAGGAGAATTCTTGAAAAATCCCAAACTCTTCACACAATCTTGTCATACTTCCAGATTGAAATTCAGTGTCATGGTCACTTCTGATTTTGACAACTGTACTGTCTAGCTCATTCTGAATTTGTTTGACAAAACTATGTAAAACACTTGGGGTTTCTGATTTTTATCTCAGAAAGAACACCCAGGAATATCTAGAATAGTCATCTACCACCACAAAAGTGTAGACCTTCCTACCTAGACTATGAACTGGCATAGGACCAAAAAGATCCATATGTAAGAGGTATAGACACCTCACTGAATCCTTGTTTTCAAGGCTATGAAAGGAGGATTTTGTCTGCTTGCCCTTTTGACAAGCTGAACATATCCCTTCCTTTATACACTTAACTTGAGGACCATTCCTCACTAATTCTTTGCTAAAGAGTTGGCCAATTATTTTGTAGTTAAGATGGGCCAGCCTCTTGTGCCATTTGACACAGTGAGAGGCTTTCTTATCAGCTACAAGACAAATAGGAGAACCTTTGTTCTCACACTGAAAATTGAGACAGTACACATTCCTCTTTCTATATCCTGTCAAAATGATCTTTTGATCACTTGACCTTTTGATATGACATCCATTCTTAACAAATGAAATATCATATCCTAAATAATTGAGCTGGCTTATGCTTATAAGGTTGTGTTTCAAACCCTTCACATAGGTCACTTGAGTGATAGTAATCTGGTTACTAGAAATGTTACCAAATCCTTTTATGATTCCTCTTTCAGAGCCACCAAAGATTACTTTAGACCCATTTGAGATAGTTAAATACTCCTTCAGCAATCCCTTTATTCCAGACATGTGCCTGAAACATCCACTGTCTAAGTACCATATAGGGGTATGGAAACTTGGACTCACCTGCAATAAAGAATTACTTTCCCTTAGAACCCAAGTAAGTCTTGGGTCCTTGGTTCAAGTTAGCTTCATCCTTAACAAATCTACCTGCAGCTCTTCTAACAGGTAGACTGTTGTTCTTCCTGACACTAGTGTTGTGCCAGCAATCTAAGGCATAATGACCTGTCTTGCCACAGCACCAGCATTCATACTTGTTGTATTTATTTTTAGATACATTCTTGATAGTCTGGTTGACAGCAAATCTTTTGTATTGTGCTGGTACTGCTGCAGCTACATCCACTGGTTTCTTATAACCATGGGGTTTATGAACATGGGTTGCCTTATTGACATAAGCACCATTGTCATTCAGAACTTCAGTCTTATTATGACCAAGAGTATTCTCAAGGTCACACTTGTTAGAAGGCACTTGAACCTTTCTGAAAACTACAGGGACTTTAAAATTCAATGGCTGAACTGAGGCTTTGCCCTTTCTCTTAAAATGGGCAGCCCTGGTGTTACCTTTAAAGCCTATTCCAGCCTTACCCTTTTGAGCCACAAACTCATCTATTAAGGGTAAAACTGATTTTGTCTTGGAGTAACTTGCCACCAAATATTTCTCCTTTTGAAGTCTGACTTCCAGACTTCTGATTAGATCATTTTTATATGTGATTGTACCCATTTGAATAACAGTAATAGTTTTTAGCTTGGCAACCTCATTCATTTTTTGATCCAATTCTTTCTCTAAACCAGATGCATCCATCTTAAGATCTGTAATTTCCTTAGCCTGAGTTTTGGCCAGGTTCTTGCTTTTCTTTAGAGCCTGCAACAAGTCCCCATATTTATCTATTAGTTGATTAATATCACCTTCAGACTCAGATCCATCCACATCACTTGATGCAGATGTATCTGACTTTGTGCCAGTACTATAAACTGAATTACTAGACAAACATTGTACCTTGCTAGGACCAGGCTGATCCTGGCATTTGTCTTCTTCTAATACAGCCATCAGTCTCATGTACTGATGGTCTTCCTGTGCATAGATAGAGTCCAACAATTGCATAAACTCTTCTTCTTCATCAGCTGCATAAAGACCAATGTATGCCTCAGCTTCAAGTTCAGACTCTGAAGTTGATTGGTCTGACAAGCTTTTCTCCTTCTTAGCAACAAATGATTTCTCCTTCTTTCTCTTTTGATGAGTCTTTCTTTTATCAGCAGACTCCTTCCTTTTGTCTGGACAATCAGCCACAACATGTCCAGGCTTATTACAGCAGTAGCAAATAATCTTTGATGTTGCAGATTTGCTAGGCTTAGACCTGCTCCTGTCCTTCCTTGATGACTTCCTCTTTTGATAATAGTCATCAGTTGGCTGTGATGTGGAGGGCCTTGACTTCCACTACTTCTTCTTCAGAAATCTCTGAAACTGCCCTGTGAAGGCAGCAAAGTCTTTATCTGAGTCACTGCTGTCTGAACTTTGATTGTCTGAATTATCTGAAGCAATTTCAGCAACTTCCCTAGGAGGTGATGGAGACATCCTCCTATTCTTTCTAGTGGCTTCAACCTTGAAGACCACAGACTTTTTTCTATGCTCTCCTTTTGCATTTCTTTCTTCCTCTTTTCTAGTCATTAGTTGAATTTCATAAGACAACAACTTTCCAAATAAAGTTGGAGGAGAAATATCTGCAAGTTTGGCCACTTCCCTAATGGCACAAATCTTGGTATCCCAATCCTTTGTCAAGGATCTTAGGAATTTGTCATTCAGTTCATATGTACTGAAGACCCTTCCATAAGACATCAGCTCATTTACAATTCTGTAAAACTTCTTATAGCACTCAGATATGCTATCTGACTTCCCTTGTCTGAAACTTTCATATTCCTGATTTAGCATAGACTTTATATCTTGTCTAACTTCTTAAGAATCCTCCATGTAGACTATCAAAGTGTCTCACATTTCCTTGGAGATCTTGCAGTGAATCAAATTCTAAAAGGTTGAATCATCTATGATACTTACAATGATATTTTGGGCTCTTTTATCCATAGTAGCTAGGATGATTTCATCCTTAGTCATCTCAGAAAAATCCTTGAGAGTTCTCTAGTTTGCATCTAGAACATACACATTCATTGGAATATAAGGACCTTCTTTAACTGTAATATAGATCCTTGGGTCAGAAGCCTCCATGAACAACCTGACTCTTTCTTTCCATATTCCAAATATCTCCTTCCTGCAGATGGGTAATTTCATTGAATCTAGTTCCTTGTGATTTTATCCAGAACCCATTTTCTTGATTCTTGATTCTGCCTTTGGGATCTAACTCAGACTGTTAAGTCCTTCTTTGAGTAACCTCCCTCTGATACCACTTGATAGTTTTAACTTCAAGACAACCTAAATACCTAGAGGGGGGTGAATATGTTCTTTTCCTTGTTTTAAACTAAGGCATGAATTTTTCAGATCTTAAATAAGAATCAAAGTAATCTACAGCAATCACAACACAAAAATCACAAACATACACACATCACAGATTGCACACAGGTTTATAGTAGTTCCCCAAAGTCTGGGTACATCCACTTTCCACCATTCACCTATCTAGTAGTGTGCTAGATTCGGCCTAACTTCTTCCTTCTTCTCAGATCCACAGATCTTACAACTCAGAACCCTGAAAGGTTCCTACAACTCAGGCTAACAGCCCTTCCTCAGCCTTGCCACAAGGCCTACAACTCAGAGAACAAATTCTCCTACACTCAGGCTCAAACAGCCTTACCACTCAGAGATCTAAATCTCCTACACTCAGGCTCAATCAGCTTTACCACTCAGAGAACAAAATCTCCTACACTCAGCCTTTATAATATAGGCTTACAACTCAGATCTTTGAAAAGATCCTATAGAATATGATAAGTAATTTGATGGACTCTTACCCTTGTTGAGAGAGAAAGGATAAGAAGATTCTTGATCAGCTTCTTGATGAATCTGATGACTGAAATCAACCTGTTCTTAGCTTTCTTCAAAGCTTCTTGAATCTGAACTTAGTAGGGTTGATCTCCTTTGAAGTTGACTGACTAGCAGCTTCCTTCTTGGATTCCAGATATGGATCTAGATCTTCTTTGTAGAATAGTTCAGGATCTACTTCTTAAGAGACTTGTGATTGTCTCCTTCTTGACCTCAAAACAGCTGGAGCTCTCTCTCCCCAAACCTTCTGAAGTTACTTCTGAATTTTGAATGAATTCCCCTTTGACAAAATCTGAGTGGATAATCACTCCAGAATGTCTTCTTAGATCTTCTCACGAAGATCTTCTTCTGTGACTCGCACTTTCTTGATCAAAGATTAATCTCACAATAATTGTGTTAGTTGTATGTATTGTCACTTGTTGTATATGATCTGATTTGACACAGTCCGTCTATATATAGGCTTCACCCATGGTAACCGGCTGATCCGGTTTCTAACGAACTTCTGACAAGTCTGACAGCTTCAGTGAACCTGTTGTAACTCACAGCCCTCAAGTCTTCAAACTGTTCTTGAGCCTTTGTCTTTGTCAGCAAAGCGTCGAGACTGACTGTCATAAAGTGTCGAGACAGTCTGTCAATATTTGTCGACACAAGTGACTTAAGTGTTGACACAGACTTTGGTGGTGTCGACATAGCTGCTTTGATATCGACACAGCTTCTTGACACTGCATCTTGAGAATGTGTCTACACTGATTATTTACGTCGACACAATCACTTCTCCACTCCACAACAATCATTTATGTTGAACCTCTGCTAAGTGTCGACACAAGTCTTGTGTGTCGACATAGTTGATTTAGTCTTAGAATTTGTGTCGACACTGCCTCCAGGTGTCGACACAGTTGATGTCGACTCTGCTTCTGTGTGTCGACACTGTCTCTCGGTGTCGACACAGTTGATGTCGACTAACTGTTCTGTGTGTCGACACTGCCTCCTGGTGTCGACACAGTTGATGTCGACTAACTATTTTTGTGTGTCGACACTGCCTCCCGGTGTCGACACTGCCTCCCGGTGTCGACACAGTTGATGTCGACTACAAAATTCTCTGTGTCGACACAGTTGTTTCAGATGTCGACACAGCTTTTCCAAGTGTCAACACAGACTTCCTTAAGTGTCGACACATGGACTTAGAAACTCTTTCTGCATTTTAGTCAATACTTAACCTGCACATATAAACTCAAAATAACATCAAAACACTTTGATGTATATCATTGAGCTAAGCGAGGCTTCTCCAAATCAGGTTCACATTTTCCAATGTACCCAACAGTATGTTTTATGCTGTGATTTGCATTTTTTGTGCTAAGTAAGAACCTGTTAAATTGCCTAAAATTCTTAAAGATTATTAGAACCTATTCACCCCCCTCTAGATGTTCAGGCTCTTGAAATAAGTCTTTCACTATTGCTTTATATAATAAAGATATATATATTCTAAAAGGAAACATGATTCATGACTTCAAAAATAATGAAACTAAAAAGCCCTTCAACTAATTTGGACAGTCCATGAGATTAATTTTGGCCTAATTTGGCGTGACGGTTATGGTCATGAATCATAGTTTCTGAATGAAGTGGACATGAACCGTGATTTGTAAATGTAGTTATGTTTGGAGGATTTTAATTTAGGCGATTGTTAATCACACTTCTTTTTTGGCTATCACAGCGCAATTTTTTTTATTAACAATTTCTTTTTTTAGATTTAACCGCAACCCAAAAGTTCAAAACCCAAAATCTATCGCTCCTGTCTCTACCCCTGTCTGAAATCGCTCCCGTTTCTACCTCCTCGGTGATGCTTCCGTCTCTACCACCTCTCCTCTTCCTCCTATACCGCTCCACCAACTTCGACCTCCACTTCAAGAACCGCCATCTCCATCTCCTGAACTCCTTCATCCACTCCCCCTCCCTCTTCGGAGTTTCTTATTATTGTTGGAAATTTTTCCGTTAGGTGGACTTGGCTCATCGAGACGTTCAGGTGAATTCGTACGCGTGTATTTGGTCTATTTGGACTCTTACGAGCGCACATTAATTTAGTCGTGCGAACAGTCGTAGCCTGTGATAGGTGGGCAAGATCGTCTCGTAAATTCAGTCGCGAACTCGGTCTCACCCTTGACACAAATTCTAGCTTTATTGTGAATTTAATTAATTATTTGGGGAATTAATTTTCATTGAATTTTGGAGGTTAATGTAATTAATTATATCCATTAATTTTAGTAACTCCAGAATTTGATGGCTTGCTCTATTAGAGCCCTGTTTTTAAACCCCTGTAATTTTATTCTAAGCTACGGTGAACAAGGGTTGAAGCAATCCGGGTCTCTTCTCCCCTTTTTTCTGAAACCGCCACTCATCCCGTCGTTCCTCCTCCTCCTAGATCGTCAGCTTCCAGATCAAGGATCACGACTGGCTCTACCCTAGGCGGTTCATCCCCTTCTCCATACAGTCCTTGGAAAAGAGATCTAGGAGGAGAACGAAGTCCCTGCGTTGAGCCGCTTCATCGCTCAAGCCCGAACCTGAAGGGAGAAAATCTTGAGCTCAAACCAGCTGGGTGTTCCGCAGCCGCCATCTTCAGTGTTGATCTAGATTTATTTCCATTTGATCTTGGAGGGATAGTGATGTTAGAGAAATAAGGCTAAGGTGTTAAAGTATGCGGGTGTTAATTTGGACAAGGAGGTATCAACCATGAATGAGAAGATTTTTCTTTACTTCAAAATGGGGGTATTATAAGGTTTTTATAGATGTATAGTAGAATATTCTAGACAAGGAATATTCTAGATACATCATACATTTTAAATTACTTAGTCCTAACTACTTCCACAATAACAAGTATATATTTACTTGAGATGGATGTGACTTGCAGAACAATGTTCTGCCCTTCTCTGAACTAAACCTGAAGCTCATCCCTAACTTCTTCTTCCCAGCACCAGGGATATTTTTTGCTGGATCTATGAAGTGACTGCAGCACAACTAGCTGCAAACTGAATTGAAGGTTTCTTAGCTCAACTTCTTCATAGCAACAAGTATGCTTGTGCTAGAAGAAACTTGCAAAACCCTGTTCTGCCCCTTCTTTCCTTCCTGGGTTGAGATGATTCAGCCCTAACTTTGACTCCTGAGGAATAGTCCCCTGAGCCTTCTTTCAGATCTCTGCTTCTTCAAGCTTTCTTCTCTTCACAGCTTCTAGATAAAGATCTTCAGGATATTGCTTGTATAGCTGGAACTGCGAAGAACCTGCAATAAGGGTCGACCCTTGGCTGCTTCCTCTTTCCTCAGAGAAATACTCTGAACTGCTGAAGTCGATGAAGATGACAACAACTATCTTGCTCTTTGTCTTGCTAACTTGAGCTTCCTGTTCTTCAGCACAACAATAATGGCGGTGAAGAAGAACGATCTGATGGATCCTTTCCAAAAAACTATCTTCCTTTATAAAGCCTTTCCCTTTTATTGATTATGACCAAACGGCTCTTTGAGCAGTGGGCCCCACACCATTAATGGCCAGTAGCAACCTTGCTTTAACGCTAATTGTCGTATAGTAGGTATGCGACAACATTTGTCGCGTACTATAGCCATCCCGCCACTAATTTGAAATATGTTGACTTGTTGACTTGCTGACGTCACCAGCTGTGGACTTAGCAAAAAATCAAGCAACATTAGTATAGGCGTTGAGTGAGGGTCATTCACTCAACGCCAAATCACTTAGACAGATTTACTGTCTCTTGGCGTTGAGTAAGTAACCTTCACTCAACGTCAAACTACTTAGATTATAAATCTGTTTCTAAGCGTTGAGTGATTCAGCTTCACTCAACGCCAACTTGCTTTATCAATTTTTTGTTGTTAGGCGTTGAGTGGGAAAGCATCACTCAACGCCAAACTACTTATACAAAATTCTGTCTTCACTAGGCGTTGAGAGCGTTGAGTGTGTCTTCATCACTCAATGTTTTTTTCCTTAGAAAAAGCTTTCTGCATCTTAGGCGTTGAGAGCATTGAGTGAGCATACTTCACTCAACGCTCTTTGCCTTAGCCAATTTTCTGCTTCTGTAGTATCTTAGGTGCTGAGAGCGAACTCAGTTCGACGAACTCTGAACTCAGTTCAACAAACACTGAACTGAGTTTGACTAACTCAGATTCTCAAACTCTGAGCTTAGTTCGACGAATGGCGAGCTCAGCTCGACGAACTCTGAACTCAGTTTGACTTACAACTATTTGTTGTATGGCGTTGAGTGTGTCTTCATCACTCAACGCCAAACTACTTAGCCATATTTCTGCTTTTAGCTATATGGTGTTGAGTGAGTCAACTCCACTCAATGCCTAAGGACATAGCTACATTTCCAGCTTGCCAACAGTTAGGCTTAGACTAACTAAGATAAATTCAATGCTTTTGCTTACCTGGCGTTGAGTGAATTGACTTCACTCAACGCATGTGGACTTAGTTGCATTTTTAAATGCTCCTTGACTTCTGGCGTTGAGTGAGCTTACCTCACTCAATGCCTGTAGACTTAGGCAAATTCCTGCCTTTCCAACATCTTCTCTTGGTGTCCACCTTTCTGTCTTATGACCACCTGTCACATCACTTAGACAATCTGTCTAGATTTGTTCCATGGAATATCCTGCACATGATGAGCTTAAACAACATCAAATACAACTATGCTCTTAGTGTTGATGGTGATGCCTCTTCAAATCCACTCTAGGGAATTTTGTGGGCAATGGACCCAACAATCTCCCCCTATTTGAAGAAGGCAGAACACCCAGCAATACTAAGAAGCATTAACATAAAAAGCAGATTAACTTTATGTACTCCACTAAAAGCACTGACTCAACATGACCTGATCATGTCAAGTATTGCTTCCACATATCCCCCTTATGTATTGCCACATCTCCCCCTTTCCGGCTTCTTCAATAGGTATATCTATTATGGGAGGAGATGGGATTAAGGGAGAGATTATCCCTTGATCCTAGTCAAAGTCCTATGTTGATACTATTAAGGAAATTAGCCTAGTAATCACACCACTTGATAGGGGTCATACCTTTTGTGTTGATACATTGAAACTACACAACACCGTATCACTTGAACTTGTTGCACACATAGTTCCACTTGCTGGTGACACCACCTCACTGCAGCCCCTTGACTCTTGAATGAACCATGGATCCACTTGAGCTGACTGCTAGTTGTTCCTCTTCTCCTGCAGCAACACTGTTTTCTCAGCAGCAGTCCTTCTTAGACTCAGGGAAGATTATGACTATGTCATAAGCAATCTCCCCCTTAGTCTGTGTAATGTCCTTAGGACAAATTGATCAACAGTGAAAATCTTTGATCCTCTATAGTAGTTGCTTGCTCCTTCTCAACAGGAGGCTGAACCAGTTCCAGCAAGTGCTGGACTTGCTCCCCCCTCAGCAGGAGCACCACTATTATCATCTCTAATAGACACATAAATCCATTTAAGTCCTGATACCACATGAGAATCTTTTGAAAGGAAGTAAAATTTCTGTTTGACAATTTTTAGTTCGACAAATTATTCAGATTTTGTCAAGCTCCGTTCGACGAATTATTCTGATTTTGTTGAGCTTCGTTCGATGAATGCTGGTGATTTCGTCGAGCTCCATTCATGTTGATGCTTAGCAACTCCCTTACACTTGAAAGTCTATTTATAGTCTTGATAGTACATCAAAACTAATCTTCCATGGAGCTGATACTGGATTTACATCCACTGTGCACAACAACTCCCTTGCACCTTGCACAGTCTCTTTTTGTTGAGCCAGATCTTCTCCCCTTCTTTAGAAACAGACTTGCCTTTGGCTTCAGCTTTCTGATCAGTAGCACAAGAGTGTGCAGCCCACTGAGTACTATCTTGATCATTACATTGATCTGTCCACTTGATCACCACTTGATCAATCCCTTCTTGGTTTTTGAATAGACAGGGAGGAGCTGGTATGCTTTGATTCTTTTCTCCCCCTAGCTGATTGCAAATAATACTAATGGTGCAGCTGCCAGCTTTCTCTTCTCACGAGGCTGAATTTTCTCCTATAGTTGTGGACTTTGAGACCATTTGAACCTTGAATGATTTTTCCTTGAACCATCCTTTCATTCTGATACAAGTCTTTCTTTACACTATTATTCCAATAGGAATGTGCTGACTTATATCAATAATAGCTAGAGCAATCCAGCTATTCTTGTAAACTGATTAGCTTGCCATCTTCCAGCAGGTGCCATCACTTGGGTAGTTTCCCTCTCAGCCTCTGCAATGTCCATAGGGACAAGCTGATCCTCAGCAGTAATACTGATCTATTCTGTGCTGAGGGAACTTTGAGTAAGATTCAAGCTTGTCCAGCAACCTTGACTAAACATGCTCCCCATCAACAGGAGTATCTTAGGTTGACAGTCTCCCCCTCAACATTTGCACATATCCTATCCTTATGACTATCAGTCATCATTTCAGCTGATGATATCACTTGACTTGAAAGTCTCTAATATATATCACTTGACAGTTTGTCCCTTCTGTATAGTGAGTCTTATCAGCTAAGCACAGTTTGCCTCTTCCTTGCTGCTCACAGAGTAGCTATTCCTAGTGATTTTCCTCAGTGATGAGTACATCCTACTTGTTATTCTCCTAATTTGTTGGTGTGGCAGCAAAACTTTGTCCAACCAGACAGTCCCGCTGGCTAGATCCTGCTGGTCTTTGCCCAAGACTTGTTCACTTTATCCTTCTTTAGGAATGCACACAACATCCTTATCCTTGGAGTATGATCCATAAGGTAACTTCCTTGTTCCAGTCTAATTTCTGGAGCAAATTTTTCCAAGTACCACATGGGGGTATGGGCACTTGGACTATCCTACAAAATAGAGTTCAACCTACCTTAGGACCCCCAATAGGTATTAGGCCCTAGGTTCTGATTAGTCTGAAATCTAACTTGCCTACCAACAACATTTCTGATAGGTAGGCTAACTCTTGCTCTGGGCATAGAAGGATTGTGCCAGCAATCTAGGACAAAATGGCCCACTTTACCACAACATCAACACTTATGGATATTGTACCTTCTCTTCTGAGTAGGTCTGGCAGCATGGTTGACTGCAGACTGGACAGAAGGAAGAGCAGTTTCCTTGTTCCTGTTTCTCTCAGTTATAGTCTGACTGAAGGTAGGTCTGACAGTATAAGAACTTGGTTTTTCTTGAGTTTTACTAGCTATAGTCTTCTTTGTAGAGGACATACAGTTATTGGCCTTAGAAATAACCAAGTCTGGCTTGCTGACAGACTTGTCTTTGGTCAAATTGTGTGTTGGCATATCCTAAGAAAATGCCACTGCCTTGCTCATGACTGAGGGGGCTGGAGCACTAAAAATAAAAGGTCCAAGATGGGCCTTTTGAATTTCTTCATGGGAAGCCTTACAGGCACTCATTCCCCTACCCTTTCTTCTCTCATTGTAAGATACACTTGTATTCTTACAAGAAGAATTCTCATTCTTACAGTGACTATCCATACAATCCTGATCATACCTATTAGAAGGGAGGATTACCTTATGAAAGGTTGACTGTGGCACAATAGGAGCTTGGCCTCTCCTCTGAGATTGGATAACTTTAGAAATCCACTCAGATTCAAATTTTCTCTTGATAGCATCTATCTTAGAGACATTGGTCACTATCCTCTTCTCCCTTTCAAGTTTCTCTTCAAGAACCTTGATAATAGAGTCCTTGTATTTTATGGACTCAACATGGATATCTACCATGGTCTTCAGATGACCAACTTACCTCATCTTCAGATATAGTAAAGATGAAGTCTCATCTTGCTGGGAAGCAGTCAGCTGTAGGGAGGCAATTTTCTCTGCTTGCTTCTTAACAAGCAACTTGCTTTTCTTAAAAGCTTTCAGAAGTGCAGTATGATTCTCAATCAATTGATTGATATCATCTTTTGATAGTGGACTCTCATCATCACTAGATGAGGAAGCATCAGAGTCTGAGTTGGACTCATGACCTGAGCAATAAGAAGAACTAGACAGAGATTGTACCTGATCTGGACTAGGCTGATCCTGGCAGGATTCTTCTTCATCTGGTGTAGCAATCAGCCCATAGCATCTGCATTCACCTTCATCAGCTTCATCCACCTCTGAGTCACTATCTGAATGTGATAGAGGGGCCCTGATCTCTAATATTGCATCTGCATAAACATCATCATCTACAAGAGCAACCAACAGCCCAATGTGGTCCTTGCTCTCACTGAACACTTGAAACTTCATTGAGCTCCACTCCATATGGTTCTCTTTTGACCCACCAATGCAAACCCTTTAGCTATCCATTGAGGTCTACTCAGACTGTTAAGTCCTTTTTGAGTAACCTCCCTCTGATACCACTTGAAAGTTTTTGTTTTCAAGGATAGCTAAATCACCTAGAGGGAGGTGAATAGGTTTCTTAGTCTTTAGTGACTATATTTTATTTTCCTTGTTATTGGAGGCTTTATTAGTTGATTAGTGGAAGCTTTCAATATATGCAACCTGTAATAAAACCAGCACAAAGAAAACACACAAAGCACACAGGATTTATAGTGGTTTCCCTAACAAGGGTACATCTACTTTCCCTCCCATTCTATCCAACTATCATATTAAACTAGGCCAAACTCCTCCAAATATGCTCCTCGGAGCTTACACCTCAGACCCTCATCCTTACACTCAGAACTTCAGCAAGTTCCTACACCCAGTATCATTTTCAGGACACCTACCTCAAAACCAACAGGTTCCTACCTCAGAGCTATGCAGTGCTCCTACACTCAGTGATCCCTACCTCAGCCTTACACAAAGGCCTACAGCTCAGGCTTCTCAGCCCTATAGTTTCAGGCACATAGCCCCACTCTCAGAGTGTTGCAGCACTCCTACAGCTCAGTACCCAGCAGCTACCTACCTCAGTGCCCTTCCAGGCATCTACAACTCAGTGATTAATTAAACACCTACCTCAAGCTGTTAAGCCCTACAGCTCAGATCCAACAGGATCCTACAGGATGGAAGTGGGTTATGTGGTTACTCTTGACACAAAATATGTTTCTATGTATCAAGCTTCTTGACTGAGTTAGATTCAACCCAACTTTGACTTCAGGAATTTATTTCCTGAGTCTACCTTTACTGAACTAAGAATTACTTAGTCCTAACTACTTCCACAACAACAAGTATATATTTACTTGAGCTGGAAGTGACTTGCAGAACAATGTTCTGCCCTTCTCTGAACTGAACATGAAGCTCAGCCCTAACTTCTTCTTCACAGCACCAGAGATATTTCATGTTGGATCTATGAAGTGACTGCAGCACAACTAGTTGAAGGTTTCTTAGCTCAACTTCTTCACAGCAACAAGTATGCTTGTGCTGGAAGCAACTTGTAGAAGCATGTTCTGCCCCTTCTTTCCTTCCTTGGCTGAGGTGATTCAGCCCTAACTTTGACTCCTGAGGAATAGTCCCCTGAGCCTTCTTTAAGATCTTTGCTTCTTCAAGCTTTCTTCTCTTCACAGCTTCCAAATAAAGATCTTAAGGATATTGCTTGTATAGCTGGAACTGTGAAGAACCTGCAGCAAGGGTCGGCCCTTGGCTTCTTCCTCTTTCCTCAGAGAAATACTCTGAACTGCTAAAGTCTATGAAGATGACAACAACTATCTTGCTCTTTGTCTTGCTAACTTGAGCTTCCTGTTCTTCAGCACAACAACAATGACGGTGAAGAAGAACTACATGATGGCTCCTTTCCAAAAAACTCTCTTCCTCTGTAAAGCCTTTCCCTTTTATTGATTATAACCCAACAGCTCTTTGAGCAGTGGGCCCTACGCTATTAATGGCCAGCAACAACCTTGCTTTAACACCAACTGTCGTATAGTAGGTCTACGATAACATTTGTCACGTACTATAGCCATCTCGCTCCTAATTTGAAATATGTTGACTTATTGACCTGCTGACGTCACCAGCTGTGAACTTTGCCAAAAATCAAGCAACATTAGTATAGGTGTTGAGTGAGGGTCCTTCACTCAATGCCAAATCACTTAGACATATTTACTATCTCTTGGCGTTGAGTGAGTAACCTTCACTCAATGCCAAACTACTTAGAATATAAATCTATTTCTAGGCATTGAGTGATTCAGCTTCACGCAACGCCAACTTGCTTTATCAGCTTTCTGCTGTTAGGCGTTGAGTGGGAAAGCATCACTCAATGCCAAACTACTTAGACAAAATTTTATCTTCACTAGGCATTGAGAGTGTTGAGTGTATCTTCATCACTTAATGCTTTTTTCCTTAGAAAAAGCTTCCTACATCTTAGGCGTTGAGAACATTGAGTGAGCATACTTCACTCAACGCTTTTTGTCTTAGCCAATTTTCTGCTTCTGCAGCATCTTAGACGCTGAGAGCGAACTCAGTTCGACGAACTCTGAACTCAGTTCGATGAACACTGAACTGAGTTCGACTAACTCAGATTCTCAAACTCTGAGCTTAGTTCAACGAACGACGAGCTAAGCTCGACGAACTCTGAACTCAGTTCGACTCACAACTTTTTGCTGTATGGCGTTGAGTGTGTCTTCATCACTCAACGCCAAACTACTTAGCCGTATTTCTGCCTTTAGCTGTGAAAGAGAGAGTTAGACCTGATTTACTCTAGCTGGGGGTGAATAAATTAGTTAAAAACTTTTGCTGTTTAAAAATTAATTAGAGTAGAAAGACTAGTGAATACCAAAATTATCAGTAAGCAAGAAAACAACCTAAGTAAAACTAATCTAACACAGAACACAGATCTAAGCTATCACAGCCACATCAAGAACAAAGAGGAAAGGGCAACCAGACAACACAAGAACTTTTATAGTGGTTCCCCAACCTGGGTACATCCACTCTTCTACCACCCTAGTAGGAATCCACTAACAAGTTTTAATCAGGTGACTGCCACCTTTGAGCTTTTGATCAGGTGCTCAAGAACCAATCTCAAGTCTTTTGATCAGGAGACTTGCAACCAAAATAAACTTTTGAAGGGAGTTAATGAACTCTTTTTATAGTGGGGGGAGAGAGATTGATGATGTCTTCTCTTTCTCTTTTAAACAGAGAAGACTAGTGGATATGCTATTGTCAAGAACTCCTTTCAGTAACACTTGGAGTCTTGCACAGGGTGTAGGTCTTCAGTCTTCAGCCTTGACTTCAGAGAGAGATCCAGGAACTTCTGACTAATAGAAGTTTGTTGTTGTTGAAGAATCCTTGAGTGAAGGTTGAAGAAGACTCTTGATTTGGAATGATTGTTCTTCTTCTTCTTCAGCAATGCCAAGGAGAAAATAGTTTTTCTTTTCAGTACAGAGAGGGTTCAGAGTATTGTTGATGTTTTTTTTTATCCGTATGCTCTGTGTATTCATATCTCTGTCTCTCTATGTATTATGTATTTTTCTTTTATGTCTTCATTCAAATTCTGCTTTTTGAATTTCGAATTCCATTCCATTAATTGTTGGTGGCCTGGAGAACGGAAAACGGCTTGGAGAGAATATTAGCATTAATGGATTTCCCCAACTATCCCATTAAAGATGGCAAGTAATATTCCTGATGAAGACCATAATCAATGCTGTTTCTAACGACTATATTCAGAGAATATAAACATTGATTATTCAGGAATTACTGCAAGAGAATAAGGACAAGATGAGGGAAAATTCCAAGTTTGGGACTGCACAGAATTCGTTGAGCAGGGAGCAAATTTCATCGAGCCGAGTCCAAAGTTTGTCGACTAGAGAAACCGTGTTCGTCGATCAGAGAAACCGTGTTCGTCGACTAGAGAAACCGTGTTCGTCGACCAGAGAAATCGTGTTCGTCGACCTGAGAACCGAGTTCGTCAACCTGAGTTTAGAGAAAGGATTCTGGACTGCTGAAGATGAACTTCCAGAATTTGTCAACCTGAGCTCGAATATCGGCGAGCTCAACTCAGAGGATTCTCTGAGTTCGTTGAGCGGAGCACGACTTTCGTCGAGCTGAGTTCGACAAACGTCGAATTCACTTTCCTAAACTTGATTTCCTTCTATGTCTGGAATCTTCTTCTGTCTTCTGTTGGCTGGTCCATGTGTAATTGTTTCTAAGGACTTAGCTTAAACTCTAGGACACAAACGTGACCCTGGCTATACATGTTGGGTCAATTATCCTAGTAAGTAAACCTAGCCCAAATCAAAGTAGGGATCCAACAATCTCCCCCTATTTGGGTGAGGTCACTAAGTACAAAACAAAAGAAACAATCACAAAGCAAGAAACTATATATCTGACAGAATTAACACATTCAACAGATATTTACAACACATGCTTCATGATATAAGCAGAAATAGAGTTCAAAAGTAATTAAGAACAACATAATAATAGACTCATTTTTTCTGTTTAGCATCTCCTTTGTCAGTCTTTTCAGCAGGCTGTCTGAACTTGATTTCTCTGTTAGGATTTGCTGCTTCTTTCTTTGACATATACATGTCAGATGCACCAATAACAGTCTGAGAAGATGTTCTGGGAACTACAGCCTCTAATACAATTTCATATACTCATCAGCATTAAAGAACATGTTAGCTTTTGCATACCTGGTCAGCTCTTCTTTCCTGTAAGATGACATAGTTGAAAACTGAGAAGGATCCTTGCCTTCAGCTTTAACTTTTCTAATCTGAGAAAGTCCTACTAACTCCTGAAGTCTAGCCATTTTGGCAGAGGTCTCCTGCTCTGGATCCACAAACGGAATAGGAGGAGACTCTGGCCTTTTTGGACTAGAGTCCTACTTTGATTCATCTATAGGAGCTTTCTTGGAAGTAGCTAGAGGAGGATGACGTGAAGAGGTATGTTGACTATTGTGCCTTGATTGTCTTTGATAGGTCTTAGCTACTGGAGCAGGTTTCTGAGTGACATTACCTGAAGTACCTGAAGAGGGAGGAGGAGGAGGAGGAGGTCTTTCCTGAATTGTCTAGGAGGTGACCTGTACCTTCTCTTCTTCTTCCTTTCTTTCTGTTCATTTTTGTACAACCACATCCACTGGGTCATTCCTAGATAAGGGATTATTTTCTGCAGAATGTAATAAGGAGTATCATTGTTTGGATTTGACTTAGGAGCAGCCTTTCTCTTCTTGATAGATTTCTTCTTGGATTTGGATTTATCAGAATCTTCTGAATCATTTTCTGAGTCATCTTCAGAGGAACTCTGAGGATTGTCATAAAGAGCATCTATTGCTTTTAATGTTTCCTTTGATATTTGTTTGTCTACTTGAGGAGGAACTGGAGGTAGAACATCTTGAGGAGGAACCACTACATCTGAAACCATTTCAGCTTCCTTACCCATATCTACAGCAAAAATCTCATCTATATCTGGTAATAGAGAGGTAGAGAAAACAAAAGTGGGAGGGGAGAAATCCTTGGGCTCAAAGAACTCATCCTCAGCAACCTTAACAGGTTCAGCCTCTGGAGCTGGAACAAGCTCAGGCTCTGGAGCTGTAAAACTGCTCTGAATAAGCTGTAAGATTTATGTGCTCACTGGAGCAGTATAATAGACATATCTGTGCAAAACTGATTGGAAACAAATGAAATAATATTTATATACAGGAGGTCAAAAGAATCTAGAACTAAAAACAGGTCAACTGCTGGAGAGATGATGCAGTCTCCAGAATAAATATCCAAAGAAAGATCTATATCAGCTGTCTTAGAGTCAATGTCCAAAAAATCCGAGAGTTCTGCATCAAGTGTCTCAGAATCAACAAACTCTATCTGTGCTACTGATGCTGCTGCTACTGGAGTTACTTCTTCATGGAGTATCTCCCCCTGCCTGGTTTCAATAAGCACTAGAGCCAGGCCCCTAACTGAAGAAGGAGGGACAGGGAGGACAGATAGCCGGGCAACAAGAATAGAGATGGAAGAAGCAAGAGGTGAAATGGCCTCTGCTATGAGTTGTTTAAGGAGTGGTGTGATGGATTTCAGAATGGATAAAATGGAGGGTGAAACAATGTCCATGAAATCAGGTGGGGTCTGAGTAGATACAGATGGATTGAAGGTGGAAGAGGAGGGATGAGAATCTAGCATTTGCTCATCTGGAGGGGATGGAGAATGACTAGGAGATGAAAGAAGATTGAATGAAGGTAAGGATGTTAGATTATGAAGAGGAGGAATATCAGTGAGATGAGAAGGAAGAGGGGATATAGGAGGAGTAACAGGTTCTTGTGAATGATCATGCTCTGGAGATAGTTGTACTGATTGTTGTACTGGAGAAGAGATTGGGGAATTTTGAGGTAGTGGTGATTGAACTGGTGAAGAAGGATGGATGGGGGAAGCAGGAGGTGTAGGTTGATGTGCTGGAGTTGTGGGAGTTTGTTGGAGGGATGTTGAAGGAGTTTGAATAAGGGGCGAAGGAGGGGGAATGGAAATGTCCTCAGCAGGGTGGGAAGTGGCTGGAACAGCCCTTGTACTCTCAGAAGTTTTGGAGGAGGAAGCCCTGGATGGCTTAGGGATGTTCCTCTCCCACCTGCCAAATAAGGCGCAGGTTAGCCTCTTGGAGGCATTGATGAATATGGTCGGGGTGACTAGTGATTTAGCGGCCTTGGCCTGGAGGAAGATTCCAAGTATTCTTCCAAAACACACTTCTTTCTTTGTGTTTTTCTTCCTTATCAAATCAAACAGAATCCTCGCTCAGTTGACGGCTTTCTTGTTAATCACAGCACACATTACTAGGAATTATTGTCTAGTAATATAATCGTGGGCGGTATGCTTGCCCAGCAAAACTTTTCCTACTACGTTTGCGAGAAACTTGTACTCAGCAGACAGATGTTTCTTTAGCAGCTTATTAGGGTTGTCTCCAGAATAACCCATTAAACTCAACATTTCATCAAATTCAGAAGTAACAATCTCTAGTTCTTCTTCTCCATTCACTAAGCCGAAAATTTCTGAAAGAATTTCAGGGGTGAGAGGGATGGCGTTACCCGCTATGGTGCCGACCAAAGTATCAGCATCTGGAGATGATAACGAGTAAACCCACTCTCTAATCTCGGTCGGTTCTATCTTCATCCTGGTTGTCATTAAGTTCTTAAAGTGCAAATCTTCAAACAATTGCAGAATATCAAGAAAAATCTGATCTGAATGCTGAAATAATTCGAAATCAATATCGAAACCCATGTCAAATTTCATTTCTGCGAGAGCACTTGCCGGAATCGCTATAATCACCTGCAACAAAGAAAACAAAAAGATCAAGTGCGAGGGAACTGAAAGCGTGGGATGGAGGTCGAAGAAAACCTAGTTATAAGGTTTTTTAAAATATGAAACGACAAACTCCGTCCTGCAAAAAGAATTCTTTAATCTGGGGTCGACGAAATATTTTATGGACAAAAGAGTTCGTCGATCTCAGTCGGAAGAAGTGAAAACAGTTCGTCGAGCTCCGTTCGATGAAGGTTTTCTGAAGCAATTTCGTCGATCTCCGATCGACGAAAATAGCTTCACTCACAGAGAGTTCGTCGATGTCCGTTCGACGAATTTCCCTAAAACTTTTCCCAGTTCGTCGATCTCCGTTCGACGAAATTTAAAAATTTCGTCGACCATAGATAGAAATTAAATTAAGGCTTCTCCATTTATCATACCAAGTTGATTTATGAAAAATAGATGATTCCTCTCATCCAAAGGTTTGGTGAAGATATCTGCTCTTTGCAAATCAGTGTATATATAGACAAGGTTAATTTTATTTTTGTCTACACACTCTCTAATTAAATGATGCCTAATATCTATATACTTAGTTCTACTGTGATGTACTGGATTTTGTATAATGGAAATTGCACTTGTGTTATCACATAATAGAGTTGAATTATTTAAGTTGAACCTATAGTCCAGAATTTGGTTCTGGATCCACAGTATCTGAGAACAACAACTGCCAGCTGCTATATATCTACTTCAGCAGTTGATGTAGACACATATGACTGTTTCTTGCAAAACCAGGAGACTAATCTAGTACCAAGTAATTGGCATGTTCTAGAGGTACTTTTTCTGTCTACTTTGCATCCAGCAAAATCAGCATCTGAGTATCCAGTTAACTCAAACTCTGACTCAGTAGGATACCAAAGTCCTAGACTAAGACAACTCTTTATATATCTTAAAATCCTTTTAAAGAAAGTAAGGTGAGATTCTTTGGGGTTCACTTGGAACCTAGCACAAAGACATGTAGCAAACATTATGTCAGGTCTGCTTGCTATAAGGTATAGTATGGATCCAACAATGGCCCTATATAATTTCTGATCAACAGGTTTCCCATGTTCATCAGAGTCAATTACAGCATTTGTAGCCATAGGTGTTTTCTTGGCTGAGGCATCTGACATCCCAAACTTTTTTATCAGCTCTTTAGCATATTTAGATTGGGATATAAAGATGTCATCAGGTAGCTGCTTCACTTGGAGACCAAGGAAGTAGGAGAGCTCACTCATGCTACTCATCTCAAACTTTGAATGCATGAGGTCAAAAAACTCCTTGCATAGTTTGGAATCTATAGACCCAAATATAATATCATCTACATAAATTTATACTAATAAAATTTGATCCTTATGGTGCCTAGTGAATAATGTCCTATCTACAATGCCTCTAGAAAATTTATGTTCTAAAAGGAAGCTAGCTAAAGTCTCATACCAAGCTCTTGGAGCTTGCTTTAAACCATAGAGAACTTTATGCAATCTAAAGACATAAGAGGGATGAGTTGGAGAGATGAAACCTAGAGGTTGTTCAACATAAACCTCTTCTTTTAGTTCTCCATTCAGAAAGGCACTCTTGACATCCATTTGAAAAACTTTGAATTTCTTGTAGGCAGCATATACAAGGAAGATCCTGATTGCTTCTAGCCTTGCAACAGGTGCAAAAGTCTGGTCATAGTCAATCCCTTCCTCTTGCCTATAACCTTGAGCAACAAGTCTTGCTTTATTCCTTATGATGACACCTTGGGCATCCAGCTTGTTTCTATATACCCACTTAGTTCCAATGACTGAGTAGTCTTTGGGTCTTGGAACTAAGTCTCAAACTCTGCTTCTCTCAAATTGATTGAGCTCCTCTTGCATTGCAATGATCCAGTGTGGATCTTGCTCTGCATCTTTAATGGATTGGGGCTCAATTTGAGATATGAAGCAGGCATGCATCAAATCTTGGTTGAGTTGATGCCTTGTCTGCACACTAGCTGACATGTCTCCAAATACTTGAGATATGGGATGATCTCTAAGTGTAATAAAGTCAATGGGTTGAGTTGGTTGTTCAACAGCTTGGGGAATAAATTCCTCTTGTGGAATTAAGTTAGCTGTTGTTGGTTTATCACTGATTACAGAGTCTTCTTCTTCACTTTCTTTAGCACATTGTTGTGAAGAATGGCTACCTGCCTCATTGGTGAGGGTCAGGTCATTAAGCTTCTCATACAACTTATGTTCCTGCAAAGATTCATTGGTAGAAGAAGTATTCTCCTTGAAAAACATGTTAGTCTCATTAAAAGAAACATGGATAGACTCTTCAATTTTTAAGGTAGATTTGTTATATACCCTATAAGCCTTGCTTACTTGGGAATATCCAAGAAAAATTCTCATATCATACTTGGCTTCAAACTTTCTAATGTGCTTCTTATTATTGCTGTGTATATAACATAAACATCCAAATATTTTAAAGTAGTCTACTTTAGGTTTCTTCCCTTTTAGTAGTTCATAAGGAGTCTTATTCTTAAGTTTGTGTATAAGACTTCTATTCAGCACATAGTTTGTTGTGCTTACAGCCTCTGCCCAAAATGATAGGGGCAAATAAGCATCTGCAAGTAATGTGCCTGCAGATTCAATTAGTGCTATATTCTTCTTTTCAGCAACCCCATTCTGTTGAGGTGTTCTAGGAGTTGAGAAGCAATGTCTGATGCCTTCCTTCCTACAGAACTCTTGCATAAGAAGTGACTCAAACTCAGTACCATGATTACTTCTGATCAATGCAATTGGAGTAGAGTACTCAATCTGTACATTCTTGAGAAAATCTGTAAGAATCTTAAAGTTATCAGACTTAGATCTCAAAAAGAAAACTCAAATGAATCTAGAGAAGTCATCTACAATCACTAAAGTATAAGATTTCCCTCCTAGACTTTGTACTGCTATAGGGCCAAAAAGGTTCATATGTAGTAAGTACAATGTTCTAGGTGAGTCACTTTTATTTAATGATTTAAAACTACTTTTAGTTTGCTTGCCTAATTGACAAGCCATGCAAAGACTTTCCTTCTTGTAGGGGTAAGAAGGCAAACCTCTGACAAGGTTGTCCCTAGACAATTTGGCAATGTTTTTCAAGTTAACATGACCTAATCTCCTATGTCAAAGGTCATTATTATTACTAGTTGAATTAAATAGGCAAATTTCAGATTTGGCTGACTGGAAGTTGACTAAGTAAATGTTTCCTACTCTAGTGCCAGTCAATACTACATTATTGTCCAAAGAAGTGATAATACAGGAGGTTTTAGTAAATGATACATGAAACATTTCATCACATATTTGACTTATGGAGATAAGGTTGTGTTTCAGTCCACTTACATATGCTACATTCCTAAAGGTGACAACTCCAACTTTAACTTTTTCATAGCCTTCAGTCTGGCCACAGTTGGAGTCACCAAATATTACTTTTGGTTCTAGCTTTACCTTGTAATGTGTTAGGTTGGCCTTATTTCCAGTCATGTACTTAGAACAGCCACTGTCCAAATACCACTATTGCTCTGTGGTAGAACAGTCTTTCACCTGCAATGAAACAGATTAGTCATTTCTGACCCAGGTTACCTTGGGTCCTTCTTTCTTCACATAACTAAAACTGGAAATAAATGAATACTCAGGTTGGCTTTTATATCCTAAAGGGTGATATTTCCTAGGTGGGATGCTCCATTGATTAAATTCATTATTAAATGTTCTTGGTTGATTATAGGTTTCAAAAGGATTAAGATATCTGTTATACTGATCTGCGTTCGACGAATTCTGGTGAGTTCGTCGACCTAAGTTCGACGAATTTGGATGAGTTCGTCGAACTCCACTCAGAGAATGAAAATATTCATTTTCTGGGCCCCAATATCATCGATCTCTGGTCGACGAACCATACTGGTTTCATCGATCGCAGTTCTGAGAATGATTATGGTACAAGTTTGCGTTCGGAGTTTGTCGACTTGAGTTCGACGAAATGTACACATTTCGTCGATCTGAGTTCGACGAAATCTGCTGAACATTGATCTGATTATTGTTTTTCTTACTCCTTTTCTTTTTCTTAATTTTGTGTTTAAGCTCTGTTTGATTAGGGTTATTATTTTCTATTTTCTCTTTCCCTTTTTCAGAAACAAATTTTATTGGTGTTGTCAATATGTTCTTCTGAATTAGTGGGGGTAGGCTTGATGAAGCACCCAAGCCCAACTTGCCAGTTAACCTGGCATTTACTGTGTTTGTTATGTACATCAGCTTAAGGCTTCTCCCATTGAGAGATTCCTCAAGTTGCTTAGCCTCACTTAATTCAGTCTTTAATTTAATAATTTGCTCATTTGCTACAGCCACTTTATCCTTTAATTTATTATTTTCCAACATCAGGTTCTCTTGTTCATTTAGTTTCTCTCTAAGTTGTTTAATTGCTTTTTCAGAGTTAATTAAATCTATACACATAGTTTTAAATTAAACTTTAAAGCTATCAAAACTATAATCAAATGATGATTGTACCTGATCAGCTTTTGATTCTGAAGCTTCTTCATTATAAGATTCTTCTTCAGCATCTGATGGGCTGTAAGAGGCATTGATAGCCATGAGTCAGACTTCCCTTGCCTTTGCCTCTTCTTCCTCTTCATTGGAGCTGGAAGATGTGGATTCATCTTCTGTGTCACTCTAGGTTTCAGCAACAAATCCCTTCTCCTTCTTTTTGTGCTTGTTGGAGGAAGGCCTGCTGTAGTGCTTGATCCTTGAGTCTTTTTCTCTTCTCCTCTCCTTCTTCTGATTCTCAGGGCATTCAGAAATGAAGTGTCCAGGTTTCCTGCATCCAAAACAAACTATTTCTTTAGTAGGAGTTTTATCATACCTGGGCTTGTCATCATTCCTGGATGACTTTCTCCTGAAGTCCTTTCTTGCCATTTTATAGAATCTCTTAGCAAAGAGACTCATCAATTTTTCATTGACTGTTGAAGCTTCAGTCTCTTCAGTAGCTTTGAATGCTATATTTTTCTCCTTTCTTGCTGGTGGAGGAGTCCTTTGTTCTACATCTTCCCTGGATTTGATCAACTGCTCATAGGATTTGAGCTTTCCCAGGAGAGATTCTGTAGAAATCTCATTCAAGCTTCTGGCCTCTTTGATTGGCCAGATCCTAGAGTCCCATGAGCTTGGGAAGCACATTAGGATCTTGTCATTCACCTCTGTGAGAGAGACGTCTTTATCCAAGGTCTTCAACTCACTGATGATAGAGCTTAATCTGTTGTACATGTCACTGACAGATTCAGCTTCATCTTTCTTGAAATTTTCATATTGTGAGATGAGAGTTGATCTTCTATCCTTTCTCTCATCTGCTGAGCCAGCAACCATCTGGTTGAGAGAATTCCAGATTGCTTTTGCAGAGGTGCATTCAGCCACCTTTTGGAAGATGTCATCTGACATGGTTTGAGCTAATATGTTCATGGCTTTAGCATCTGCAATTTTTCCTTTCTTCTATGCATCTGTCCACTCAGGTGGTGGAACTGCATGAGTGCTAGAGGTTGATGTAGATGTGGATGCTGCTGGTTGAGGAGGACCTGTCAAAATAGAATTGAAAATGTCCTCATCAATAGAGTTCATATATTGCTTGATTCTTGCCTTTAAGATTGCAAATTTATTTAAATTGCAAACTGGAGGTCTGGTGCTTGCATAATCCTTGTTCTGTGCCATGTTGTGAAAATAGTCCTAAGAGAAATAAAAGATCAGATCTAACACAGGATCTTTTGGTTCAAGGGTTAGCTTGTATAACCAAAAAAAACTTGCTCTGATACCAATTGAAAGAGAGAGTTAAACCTGATTTACTCTAGAGGGAGGGTGAATAGAGTAGTTAAAAACTTTTGCTGTTTAAAAATTAATTAGAGTAGAAAGACTAGTGAATACCAAAAGTATCAATAAGCAAGAAAACAACCTAAGTAAAACTAATCTAATACAGAACACAGATCTAAGCTATCACAGCCACAACAAGAACAAAGAGGAAAGGGCAACCAGATAACACAAGAACTTTTATAGTGGTTTCCCAACCTGGGTACATCCACTCTTCTACCACCCTGGTAGGAATCCACTAACAGGTTTTGATCAGGTGACTGCCACCTTTGAGCTTTTGATCAGGTGCTCAAGAACCAATCTCAAGTCTTTTGATCAGGAGACTTGCAACCAAAATAAACTTTTGAAGGGAGTTAATGAACCCTTTTTACAATGGGGGGAGAGAGATTGATGATGTCTTCTTTTTCACTTTTCAACAGAGAAGATTAGTGGATATGTTGTTGTCAAGAACTCCTTTCAGTAATACTTAGAGTCTTGCACAGGGTGTAGGTCTTCAGTCTTCAGCCTTGACTTCAGAGAGAGATCCAGAAACTTCTGACTAATAGAATTTTGTTGTTGTTGAAGAATCCTGGAGTGAAGGTTGAAGAAGACTCTTGATTTTGAATGATTGTTCTTCTTCTTCTTCAGCAATGTCAAGGAGAAAACAGTTTTTCTTTTCAATACAGAGAGGGCAGAGTATTGTTGATGTTTTTTTTCTGTGTGCTTTGTGTATTTTTATCTCTGTCTCTCTATGTATGCTGTATTTTTCTTTTATGTCTTCATTCAAATTCTGCTTTTGAATTTCGAATTCCATTCCATTAATTATTGGTGGCTTGGAGAACGAAAAACGGCTTGGAGAGAATATTAGCATTAATGGATTTCCCCAACTATCCCATTAAAGATGGTAAGTAATATTCCTGATGAAGACCATAATCAATGTTGTTTCTAACGACTATATTCAGAGAATATAAGCATTGATTATTCAGGAATTACTACAGGAGAATAAGGACAAGATGAGGGAAAATTCCAAGTCTGGGACTGCACAGAATTCGTTGAGCAGGGAGCAGATTTCATCGACCCGAGTCCAAAGTTCGTCGACCAGAGAAACCGTGTTCGTCGACCAGATAAACCGTGTTCGTCGACCAAAGAAACCGTGTTCGTCGACCTGAGAACCGAGTTCGTCGACCTGAGTTCAGAGAAAGGATTCTGGACAATTGAAGATGAACTTCCAGAATTCGTCAACCTGAGCTCGAATATCGTCGAGCTCAACTTAGAGGATTCTCTGAGTTCGTTGAGCGGAGCACGACTTTCGTCGAGCTGAGTTCGACGAACGACGAACTCACTTTCCTGAACTTGATTTCCTTCTAAGTCTGGAATATTCTTCTTTCTTCTGTTGGTTGGTCCATGTGTAGTTGTTTCTAAGGACTTAGCCTAAACTCTAGGACACAGATGTGACCCTGGCTATACATGTTGGGTCAATTATCCTAGTAAGTGAACCTAGCCCAAATCAAACTAGGGATCCAACAAGCTGTATGGCGTTAAGTGAGTCAACTCCACTCAATGCTTGTGGACATAGCCACATTTCCAGCTTGCTAACAGTTCGGCTTAGACTAACAAAGCTAAATTCAATGCTTTTGTTTACCTGGCATTGAGTGAATAGACTTCACTCAACGCCTATAGACTTAGCTGCATTTTCAAATGCTCCTTGACTTCTGGCATTGAGTGAGCTTACCTCACTCAAACGCCTGTAGACTTAGGCAAATTCCTGCCTTTCCAGCATCTTCTCGTGGTGTCCACCTTTCTGTCTTATGACCACATGTCACATCACTTAGAGAATTTGTCTAGATTTGTTCCATGGAACATCCTGCACATAATGAGCTTAAACAACATCAAATAGAACTATGCTCTTAGTGTTGATGGTGATGCCTCTTCAAATTCACTCTAGGAAACATTGTGGGCAATGGACCAAACATTGACCCCAATTTCTATAAAGTTGCTCTAATCAATGGCCTCGGGGAGGGCCCTCTGAAAATTAAAGCAACAACCAAAGATCCTGTTACTTATTAGGAGTTGATTTCCTTAATCAACAGATTCATTGTGGGTGAAAATGCAAACTTGACATATGTCTCTCATTTGATAGCTAAGGCCAATTCAAGAGATGTATCAGATTCTTTTTCAATAACACACCATTCGTCAATCCCATCTTGACAAGAATTTCAACCCCCTACTCAAAGGGGAAGAAATTTCTGCCATCGCCAACCTTTCAAAGGCCATCAAAAGTTTTGTGATCAGAAAATGTCGTTAGCAACCACACTTGCTCCTGCTCCGTAAGTTCTGCCTGTCTACCTGTCGCAAGCCGCTGCACCTTTATCCCCTCCTGCTCCAGCTGCTCAGAAGAGGCCTAACTCTAGAAGTGCACTCTTGGCTGACTCTTCTGCATTCACGAAGGAGCTGGATCTGAATCAGCTCGGAAGTCTTCTATCTTAAGAGTCTTCCGGAAGGAGGTAGCTGCAACCTCCACCTCTACTCCATCACGGGGGTCGTCACCTTCGACCAATATGACCTCCCTCTGACTGCCAACCCGTTCAATGATGCCGTCATGATCAAGGAGGTCATTGAAAACTATACAGTGAACAAAATTCTAATTGACACTGATAGTTCTGTTAACCTCCTATTCAAACAAACTTATGAGGCCCTAAAGACTGGGAAGTCGTTGCTTTCCACTAAAGGGCCACTCTACGATTTTTCGGGCGAGCAGAATGAGGTGGAAGGAAGTGTTGCCCTCTTGGTAAAACTCAGGGGAATAATCAAGCTTGTTTAGTTCATAGTAGTTGACACTCCAAGTAGCTACTATGCAATTTTGGAAGACCCCTACTGAATGAATATCAGGCGGTGGTTTCCACCTACCACCTTGCCATCAAGTTTGCTGCTGAAGGGAGGCAATACTGGGTCAGGAGTGATCCAAAATAGACCTGGGAATGCTATGTCAGAACAATCAGCATGGTCGAATAAACTCCTCCTATGGAAGCCCCCACAATGGTGCTAAGAGTTTCAAATCCTCCAGAGGCAACAAAAGAGCCAGCTGAAGAGGATGTTAGAGAAGGAGCTCATTTGGAGCCAGCTTAGGGGACCTAGAAGGTTCCTATTGCTGAAGGAGAGGAAAAAAGGTTATCCATCAATGTAAAGCTGCCTGGAGAGAAAGATGAGATGATCTCATGTTTGTTAAAGAACTAGATGTCTTCGCTTGGTCAGCAAAAGACATGTCAGGAGTTGTGTTGGAACCCTTGTTTGGATTTGTGCTAGGTCTACTCTTAGGATGTTTTGACCCACCTGTATAGCCAGGGTCTTTGTCTAGTCTAAATTAGGTCCTTTTAGGTCAGGTTTGTGCAGACCAGCATTACAGTGGACTCAGACTTAGACTCAGAAGAATTCTGTGGAATGTTTATATCAGTTTTACTATAGTCGAACTCAGCTCGACGATCGTCGATCTCCCATCGACGATCTCAGAGTCTCATACTCTGAACTGAGCTCGATGATCTACGAGCTCAGGTCGACGATCTCTTGTTTCTCAGCAGTAGTCTCATTTCTATGATAGTTGTTCTCAGGTTGACGATCTCTTAACTCAGTTCGACGATCTCTGAACTACGTTCTACGATTTTATGCTGCTTGCAGTTATCAGTTTACAGAAGCGGTCTGAAGTATTTATTTTGGTTATGATCAATTATTTAATGGCAATTATATTCTGATAATTAATGCTGATATTTTCAAGGCAAATAGCCATATTTCATGAAGCATTAATTATGGCATTCACAGAATATTTTATTGGCTTATCTTAAGAAGACAGTTATGGAAGTGCATTTATGTTGCCAACTATTCTAGCCTTTTGGGCTCCTAAATTCTTGCAGAGAATTAAGTATTGTTGTGGGAATTCAAATACATGCCGTTTTCTTTCCGATTGAATATAACACAGAGAAACAAAGAAAAGTTAGTCAGTCAGTGAAAAAGATATTCATTCTTCAGCAGTACACAATTTGTTCTCAAGGACTGTTGCATTGCTTTCAAAGAAAGAAGAAGAACATTTTCAAAACAATTTTCTCTAGTCTTCTTCATTCCTCAGCCTTCAAAGATCTACAGAGAGCTCTAATCAAAATCAGTCTACAGATCTAAGAAAGCTCTACAACAATACTTTGAAGACATATACCCAGGACCAAGTTTCCTCTTCCTGAATCAATACAACATCTCAGGGGGAGCTTGGACTTTCTACTGCAATCCACATAATCTTCTCATTTGCTTGAGAAAGAGAAGACTTCCATAAACCTTTTTCTTTTCCCTTTCCATCTGTACAGGGTTATCTCTCCCTTCAAAAGTGAACACTTGGTTATAGGGCACCTGATCAAAAACCTATTGGATTTTGGGCTCCTGATCAAAAGATCAAAGGGTCTCTAGATCTACCTGAAAGAGATCATATAGTGGCAGGGCACCTGAACAAAAACCTGTAGTGGATTCCTACCTGGGTGGTATAAGAGTGGATGTACCCAGATTTGGGGAACCACTATAAATTTTCTTATGTCATCTAGTTTGCCTTGTGTTTTCTTTTTGTGTTGTGTTGTGTTGTGTTAGTTTAGTTTGTTTTAATCTCTTACCTATAAGTATCAATATTTTAATTCCGCAATAAATCAAAATAAATTTTTATACTCTATTCACCCCCCCCCTCTAGAGTAAATTCTATTTATCCCTCACTTTCAATTGGTATCAGAGGGTGTGTTTTTTTTAGCCTGTACAATCTTAAACTGGATTGTCCAGTCTGCAACTTGTAAAAGTTTGGAATCTGGAAGGCAAGAATCAAGCTTTATATGAATCTATTGATGAAGAAATTTATGCTTCTATCTTAACAGGAGTACCTCCACCAGCTGCCCCTCCAAGTACTTCCACAAACATGACTGCAGTACCTCCTCTAGACTACAATGATGCTTACAAGAAAGCAAAGGTTGTTGATGCAAAATCCATGAACATACTTTCACAAACAATGTCTGATGATATATTCCAGAAACTGGCTGAATGTGAATCAGCTAAGGCCATCTGGGATTCCTTAAACCAGATGGTTGCATGATCAGCAGATGAAAGGAAGGACAAGAGAGCTCATTTCATTTCCCAATATGAGAACTTTAAAAAGGAAGAAACTGAGCAAGTTTCTGAGATGTACAATAGACTCAACATCATTTTTAATGAGCTGAAAACTCTTAACAAAGACATCTCAGTAACTGAAATAAATGACAAGATTCTCATGTGTTTCCCCAGCTCATGGGACTCTAGAATCTTGCCTATCAGAGAGACCAGAAGCACACATGAGATGACAACAGAATCAGTCCTAGGAAAGCTGAAATCCTATGAACAGCTGCTGAAGACAAGAGAAGCTGAACAACAAAAGACTGTTGCACTAACTAGGAAGGAGCAGAATATAACTTTCAAAGCTTCTGAAGAATCAGAAACTTCTCCATCAAATTAAGAATTGATGAGTCTATTTGCAAAGTGATTCTTCAAGATGGGGAGAAAAGAATTCAGAAGAAAATCATCAAGAAGTGATGAGAAACCAAGGTATGACAAAACCCCTTCTAAAGAGATTATCTGCTTTGGTTGCAGGAAACCTAGACACATTCTTCCAGAATGTCCAAAGAACAAGCATAAGGAAAGAAGAAAGGAGAAAGACTCCAAGAAGCACTCCAGCAAATCATTCTCCCACAAGGACAAGAAGAAGGAGAGAGGGTTTGTTGCAGGAACATGGAGTGACACTGAAGAATCATCCTCCTCCAGTTCTAGTGAAGATGAAGAAGAAGCAAAGGCCAAAAAGATCTGCTTAATGGCCATCAATGCTTCAGGGCATGTTTAAGAAGAAGAAGAATCTGAAGAATGCTCAGATTGTGATCAGGTATTGAAAGACTTTGACTTTACCTCTGAAGATTTTAAAAATGATTTTAAATCTATGTGTAGTGATCTGATTAGATCTGAGAAGGAAATCAAACTTATCAGAGATAAACAACATAATTTTGATAGCTTAGTGTCAGAAAACATTAAGTTGAAAAATGAAATAGACATGTATAGTAAACAAATCACTTTCCTGAAAGTTGAATTAAGTAAAGCAAAACAGCTAGAAGAATCACTGAATGGAAGAAACAAATAACTAGTAGAAATTACCAGCACACTTAATACTAGGCTTAATAGAAGTAAATTAGGATTAGGTGCATCATCTAGTGAACCACCAATCATTCAGAAAAACCACCTTTCACAACCTGTAAAGTTCATACCAGATAAGGGTAAGAAGAACACAGAACAAATCAAAATAGTTAACAAAGTTTTAAAACAAGTTGAGATAAATAAAGAAAAACAAAAAACTAAGTTTGAACAAAAATCGTCGAACCAAGATCGACGATCTCAGCATTATTCGTCGAACGACGATCGACGATCTCAGAACCCAGAGCTTGAGCCTAAACACTCTGTAAATGGGGATCGACGATATCATTATGTATCGTCGAACTGAGATCGACGATCGTGGAACTGAGATAATAGTCACTATTATTATAAGAACCAAGATCGACGATATTAATGCTGGTCGTCGAACGCAGATCGATGATTTCAACATAAATCGTCGAACCCAAATCAGTTTCATCAAAACTATAATTTCAACAGAAATTTCAATAAGAACTTTAACTCTAAACCTTTCCATCCCTTAAATAACTGGATAATCCCACCTAGGAGATTTCATCCCTTAGATTATAAAAGTCAACATGAATACTCTTATATTTCAAGTTTCAAATATGAAAAGAAGCCAGGACCCAAGGTTACCTGAGTCCAAAATATATAAGCTGCTATTTTGCAGGTGAAGACCTATCCTACCATACAGGATAAGTGGTATTTGGATAATGGATGCTCCAAGAACATGACAGGAAACAAGGCCAATCTAAGTAACTACAAGGCAAAGCTGGGTCCAAAGGTTATATTTGGAGACTCAAGCTTTGGTCAGACAGAAGGTTATGGAGAATTTACACTTGGAATTGTCACATTCAGAAAAGTGGCATATATAAGTGGCTTAAAACATAACTTGATATCCATAGGTCAGCTATGTGATGCAGGTTATGAGGTATGTTTTACTGAATCCAAATGCAATATTTCTTTAAATAGCAACACTGTATTATCAGGTATTAGACTAGGCAATATCTATTTAGTTGATTTTAATTCTGCTAGTTCAGAAATCTGTTTGTTTAACCAGATTAGCAATAACAATACCTTGTGGCATAAAAGGCTAGGACATGTAAATCTTAGAAACATTGCTAGGTTATCTAGGGACAACCTTGTTAGAGGATTGCCCTCTTGCCCCTACAAGAAGGAAATCCTTTGCAAGGCTTGTCAAGAAGGCAAGCAAACTAAAAATAGTTTTAAATCAGTTAATAAGAGTGATTCACCTAGGATTTTATATCTGTTTTATTTGGACCTTTTTGGACCAATTGCTGTACATAGCCTGGGAGGGAAGTTCTATACTTTAGTCATTGTAGATGACTTCTCTAGGTTCTCTTGGGTTTTCTTCTTGAGAAACAAGTCTAATAATTTTAAAGTTCTTTCAGACTTTCTAAAATGCATAAAGATTGAGTACTCTACTCCAGTTGCATTGATCAAAAGTGATCATGGCACTGAGTTTGAATCTCTTCCTATGTAAGAATTCTGTGAGAAGGAAGGTAGCAGGAACTGCTTCTCTGCTCCAAGAACTCCTTAACAAAATGGAGTAGTTGAAAGGAAAAATAGAACACTCATTGAAACTACAGGCACATTGCTTGCTGATGCTCACATGCCTCTATCCTATTGGGCAGAAGCTGTAAGCACAGTAAATTATGTTCTGAATAGAAGTTTGATACACAAACTTAAGGGCAAGACTCCCTATGAATTACTCAAAGGGAAGAAACCTAAAATAGACTACTTTAGAATTTTTGGTTGCATCTGTTATATACATAATAACAACAAAGATTATATTAAAAAGTTTGAAGCCAAAGCTACAATGGGAATCTTTCTAGGATATTCCTAAGTTAGCAAGGCATATAGGGTTTTCAATAAATCATCCTTGAAAATTGAAGAATCTATACACATTACATTTGATGAAGCTAATATGTTTTACAAGGAGAGGGAAGCTTCTACCAGTAATTGTTTGCAGGTACCTAACTTGTGTAAAAAGTTGGATGACTTAAATCTCACCCAGAAGGTGATATCAACTCCCTCTCCATAGATTGATGAAGATAGTGAAGAATAACCTCTGGAAATTGCTAAAACTCCTCCAACAACAAATTTAATTTCACAAGAGGAATTGGTTCATAATGCTGTTGCTGAACAAACTCCACCTCCTGACTATGTTACTCTTAGAGATCATCGTATATCTCAAGTGATAAGAGACATGTCAGTTGGTGTGCAGACAAGGCATCAACTCAACCAAGATGTGATGCATGCCTGCTTCTTATCTCAAATTGAGCCCTCATCCATCAAAGATGCTGAGCAAGATCCATACTGGATTATTGCAATGCAAGAGGAGCTCAATCATTTTGAGAGATGCAGAGTTTGGAATTTGGTTCCTAGACCCAAAGGACATCTTGTTATTGGAACTAAATTGGTTTTCAGAAACAAATTGGATGGTCAAGGCATAGTTGTCAGAAACAAAGCAAGACTAGTGGCACAAGGCTACAGGCAAGAAGAAGGTATTGACTATGATCAGACCTTTGCACCTATTGCAAGGCTTGAAGCTATTAGAATATTCTTGGCTTATGCTGCTTACAAGAAATTCAAAGTATATCAAATGGATGTCAAAAGTGCCTTTCTCAACGGGGAACTCAAGGAAGAAGTATATGTGGAACAGCCACCAGGTTTTATCTCTTCAACTCACCCCTCTTATGTTTTCAAATTGCATAAGGCTCTCTATAGTTTAAAGCAAGCTCGAGCTTGGTATGAGATCCTAGCTAGCTTTCTTTTAGAGCATAAATTTTTAAGAGGCATTGTAGACAGGACTTTGTTTATAAGACATCATCATGATAGGATTCTGTTAGTTCAAATATATGTTGATGATATTATATTTGGTTCTACTGATTCTAAACTTTGCAAAAGGTTTTCTGACCTTATGCATTCCAAGTTTGAAATAAGTAGCATGGGTGAACTCTCTTACTTCCTTGGTCTTCAAGTGAAGCAAGCTCCTGATGGCATCTTCATATCTCAGTCCAAGTATGCTAAGGAATTTGTAAAAAGGTTTGGGATGGTTGATGCCTCAGCAATGAAAACACCTATGGATTCTAATGCAGTAATTGATTCTGATGAAAAGGGTAAATCTGTTGATCAGAAAAATTATAGGGCCATTGTTGGGTCCCTATTATATCTTACTGCAAGTAGACCTGATATAATGTTTGCAACATGTCTTTGTGCTAGATTTCAAGTCAACCCTAAAGAATCTCATTTAATTCTCCTCAAGAGAATTTTAAGATATTTGAAGGGTTGTCCTAATCTAGGACTTTGGTATCCTACAGAGTCAGAATTTGAATTAACTGGTTATTCTAATACTGACTATGTTGGATGCAGAGTTGACAGAAAAAGCACTTCAAGAATTTGTCAGTTCCTGGGTGATAGATTAGTGTCCTGGTTTTGCAAGAAACAATCATCTGTGTCTACATCAACTACAGAGGCTGAATATATAGCAGCTGGTAGTTACTGTTCACAGATCTTGTGGATTCAAAACCAGCTACTGGATTATGGATACTCTCTCAAAAATACCACCATATTTTGTGACAGTACCAGTGTCATATCAATTGCACAAAATCCAGTCCTTCATTCTAGGACCAAGCATATAGAAATAAGGCATCATTTTTTTAGAGATTGTGTTGACAAAAACAAGATTAATCTCAAGTTTATCCCCACTGATTTTCAAAGAGGAGATATTTTCACCAAACCCTTGGATGAGCAAAAACATCTATTCTTTTTGAATCAGCTTGGAATGATAAATGACATGGATTAAAATTGAATTTTGTCTTTGTAACGATTTGTTCAACGATCGTCGAACGGAGATCGACGATCTTCGAACTCATCTTGAGCTCTATCGTCGACCTGAGTTTGACGACAGCTCTGTGTGAAGACAAAAATTGTCGACCGGAGTTCGACGACTTTACTTCAGTAAATTAATCATCGACCTAAGCTCGAGTATCAATTTACGCTACTGAGATCAGAGACCAATGATATTATTTGTTTATAAATTAATCGTTGACCTAAGATCGACGTTATTGATTTTATCGTCGGACAGAGATCGTCTTTTCATATTCCAAAAACCTATATGTAGGTTTCTCTTCGATCTCTGTCCCGCGCTTTCATATTTTTCCCTTTGCTCTTGATATCTTCTCTCTTGAGTCTATAGAACTTCAATGGCGATTTTGGAAGCGGTTCTATCAGCGATGAAATTTGACACTGGTTTCGACGTCGATTTCGAATCTATCAGCCACTATGATCCAATATTCCAAGAGATGTTGTAGTTATGTGATGATCAGGGTCTGAAGAAGTTCATGTCTACAAGGATCAAACAATCTGTTGCAGAGATCAAAGAATGGGTGTACTCTTCCTCCACTGATGACTCTTCCATGATCAAATTCATTTCAGGACAGCAGGTGATTCTGAACCCTGAAAATCTTACCGAGATTTTTGAGTTGAAAATGGAACAGAAGAGTTAAAACAGGATAGTACTGAGTACAGCAGGATGTTGATAGAGATGGGTCATGCTGAGGGCATCCCATCTAAGCTTTTGAAAAAGAATTTATCTGTTGGTTTTAAGTTTCTTGCTGATATTGTGGGCAAGGTATTGCTGGGTAAGCATTCTGCTCATGACAATATCAATAGGAAACAGTTTGTCATTATGTCTGCTCTAGTTAATAAGAAGTCCATTGATTGAGCTAGTTTGTTTGTTGATTTGATAAAGAGGAAAAACAATAAGAAGGAAGTTTGCCTAGGAAGGATTCTGGGAATATTCCTGCAAAAGAAAGTTTCAGAGCTACTGGTTTCTTCAACCATAGCTATCAATGCAAGTAAGAGATTGGACTCCTCTCTATTTGGGAAGTGGGAGAGGAAAATTCAAAAGCCCTCCAAGGCTGGAACTTCCTCCAATTTATCTGAGGACACAAGGGTTGTAACAGCTACTCCTTACCCTAATGAAGAAATTCTCCCTCCTACTCCTCCATCTTCCCCAGTCATCCCTCGTGTTTCCTCTCAACCTACAAATGTTGTTCTAACTCCTCCATCTTCCCCAGCTATCCCTCTTTCTCCCACTCAGTCACCAATTCCCCAACATCTTGTTGAACCTCAAAACCTCAACATTATGTCTTTTCCCAATTTTGACCTCCTCTCACCTCTTTCATCATCTGCCCGTCAAAATGATTCTCCCATCCACATTGATGCCTCACCTCAAAATTCTCCAAATAACTCCCATTTCCAGGATGAAATCATGACTGATTTCATTCCTCTTCCTACCGATCATTCTGTCTCTTCTCAGACACCATCTGAGTTTCTTCATTTTGATACCCCTTTCCTCACTCATCTTCTTGATCTCATCACTCCAGCTCTTAAATCTTTGATAGTAAAGGTTATTTCACCTCTTGCTCAATCTATCTCCACTCTATCTGCTTCCATTTCTGCTTACAATGTCCCTTCTTCATCTAGGGGCCCGGTTCCAATTTCCACTGAAATCAGGCAGGGGGAGATGTCCAATGAAGATGCAGCAGGTTAAGCATCAGCAGATCTTCCAGCTCAGTCTCCTCCAGCAGTGTAAAAAGTAGAAGTCTTTCAGAAGTTTTGTGAAGAAATAGTTTCTTACTCAGATTTGCTTATTTCAGATGAGGACACTGATGTGTCATTTCCTAACATTTCTAATGGTGATTGTTTTATAAATCCCACTACTGATTTACAGATTCTTTTGCATTCTTTTTCTGTGTTTAGATCAGTTTTGTCTTCAATTGAGATCAATACTTCCAAGGCCTTGGTTTGTTATACCAGACCCATGAGTCCTCAAGCTGTGAAACAACTCATGCAGATTCAGTCAGATTCAGTTTGTACAGAAATGCCATCTCCTATGGCTGTTGAACCTACTTTTGTTACAGAAGATAAGTATGAGCTAGATGCTCTTTTAATTGTTGAGGAACTGATTTGTCTAGTGGCTTCAAGAAATCTGGCTTCAGCCCTAGAGATAAGATTAATAAACCTCTGTGAGCCAAGAGCTCCTTTTGTTGAACTGTCTTCATCTTCTATGGATGTTGATCTAGTCTCAAGTCCCCTTGGACCATCCTACCCCATAGATGACAGTCCCCTTCCCTCTTTGGATGATCTCATAGCTCTTGATATTAAAGAAGAAGCTAAAAAGAAAGCTAAACAGCTAAAAGAAATCAATTACTTACATGACAATCTGGCTGATACATCTGATGATGTTGAGGATGATGATTCAGAGGATTATAATCCTAAGAAGAAGAAAATGTCAAAGAAAAGAAAGGTTGCTCCCAAAGCTACTCCCAAGCCAAGAAATACTAATGATACCCCTTACTACATTTTGAATGGATTACTCCATACCCAGGATGGAAAGCTTGATGTGGCTATCTAAAAATGAACAAAAAGCTAGGAAGAAGAGCAGGAGATACTCTCCTCCTCCTCAGAAGTTTAAGAGAGGTCTTTCTCCTCCTCCTCCTCCTCCTCCTCATCCTCCTCATGTTGGTGCTTCAGGAGTAGTTCCTCAAGGTTCTGTTGCATCTTCCAAGCCTACCTCTTTCACTAGAACTTATCAAAGGCAGGATAGATTATCTAGATCTCATTCCCAAGGAAGCAGTAAGCAGCAAAGGAATCAAAGTTCTGCAGAGCAAGTAAAAGAAGTTATTTATCAAAACCCTTCTTTCTCTCCTCCTCAACAACAAGCTTTACCCAAGGTTCAGAAGACAGCTCACTATCAGTCTAGAAGGCATGATGAATCTCATAAGCCCAAAGGAAAGTATAGTGAGGTTGCTCCTCCAAGATCTCTTTACTCTCAAAGTGATGAACAACACAGCATAACAAGTTTTCAGGCTCAATCCACTCAGTTCAAACCAGTTACCACGTTGCCTCCTCAAGATGATCAGCCACCTGTTGAACAGGAAGTTGATCCAAACTTCAGGATGGTCAGGATTCAATAACTGATTGGTCTTTCTCAGATAAGGAAAGCTGTAGAAGAAGGAGAAGATCCATCAAAGTTCACCACCATGTCATCCTATAGAGAAAAAGAACTGGACAAGCTTTAAGTTAACAAGAAAGTATTCAACCCAGCTAGATATATGGCACTGCATCCTGAAGCAATTGTGCCTAGAACAGGTACTCAGACAACTCTTGGTGAACAGGACCTGAAGATATCTAAGAAGGAAGTACCAGATCCCAAAAGAAAGATAATTTTCTCTAAACCCTCCTCTGGTCCTTCTTCTGATAATTTATAGTTTGTGCTCTGTAATGTTTTAATGATTAACTGAATTATGTACAATGCATTGCTATAGTATTTCTGTTGATGTTATTTCATCCTTACAGATATTTATGGTCTTTGTATTCTTATTTCTTTTCAGTTCTGTTTTTGAGTGACCTCACACAAATAGAGGGAGATTATTGAAACCCTTGTTTGGATTTGTGTTAGGTCTACTCTTAGGATGTTTTGGCCCACCTGTATAGCCAGGGCCTTTGTCTAGTCTAAGTTAGGTCCTTTTAGGTCAGGTTTGTACAGACCAGCATTATAGTGGACTCAGACTTAGACTCAGAAGAATTCTGTGGAATGTTTATATCAGTTTTACTATAGTCGAACTCAGCTCGACGATCGTCGATCTCCCATCGACGATCTCAGAGTCTCATACTCTGAACTGAGCTCGACGATCTACGAGCTCAGGTCGACGATCTCTTGTTTCTCAGCAGTAATCTCAGTTCTATGATAGTTGTTCTCAGGTCGACGATCTCTTAACCCAGTTCGACGATCTGTGAACTACGTTCTACGATTTTATGCTGCTTGCAGTTATCAGTTTACAGAAGCGGTCTGAAGTATTTATTTTGGTTATGATCAATTATTTAATGGCAATTATATTCTGATAATTAATGCTGATATTTTCAAGGCAAATAGCCATATTTCATGAAACATTAATTATGGCATTCATAGAATATTTTATTGGCTTATCTTAAGAAGACAGTTATGGAAGTGCATTTATGTTGCTAGCTATTCTAGCCGTTTGGGCTCCTAAATTCTTGCAAAGAATTAAGTATTGTCGTGGGAATTCAAATACATGTCGTTTTCTTTCCGATTGAATATAACACAGAGAAACAAAGAGAAGTTGGTCAGTCAGTGAAAAAGATATTCATTCTTCAGCAGTACACAATTTGTTCTCAAGGACTGTTGCATTGCTTTCAAAGAAAGAAGAAGAACATTTTCAAAACAATTTTCTCTAGTCTTCTTCATTCCTCAGCCTTCAAAGATCTACAGAGAGCTCTAATCAAAATCAGTCTACAGATCTAAGAAAGCTCTACAATAATACTTTGAAGACCTACACCCAGGACCAAGTTTCCTCTTCCTGAATCAATACAACATCTCAGGGGGAGCTTCGACTTTCTACTGCAATCCACATAGTCTTCTCATTTGCTTGAGAAAGAGAAGACTTCCATAAACCTTTTTCTTTTCCCTTTCCATCTGTACAGGGTTATCTCTCCCTTCAAAAGTGAACACTTGGTGATAGGGCACCTGATCAAAAACCTATTGGATTTTGGGCTCCTGATCAAAAGCTCAAAGGGTCTCTAGATCTACCTGAAAGAGATCTTGTGGTGGCAGGGCACCTGAACAAAAACCTGTAGTGGAATCCTACCTGGGTGGTAAAAAAGTGGATGTACCCAGATTTGGGGAACCACTATAAATTTTCTTGTGTCGTCTGGTTTGCCTTGTGTTTTCTTTTTGTGTTGTGCTGTGCTGTGTTAGTTTAGTTTGTTTTACTCTCTTACCTATAAGTATCAATATTTTAATTCTGCAATAAATCAAAATAAATTTTTATACTCTATTCACCCCCCCCCCCTCTAGAGTAAATTCTATCTATCCCTCACTTTCAAGTTGATCCTGGTGTGGCATTTCACCACCTCAACATTGATCCAAGCTTCAAGCCGGTGCAATAAAAGAAAAGAGAGGTGGCGACAAAGCTCGTTAATCCCATCAAAGAGGAGGTTACTAAGCTGCTCAAAGCAAAATTTATTCGTGAAATTCAATATCCTTCCTGGGTGTCGAACGTTATAATGGTTTAAAAACTAGGTGGGAAATGGAGAATGTGTGTATATTTCATGAAACTTAATAAAACATGCACAAAATGTTGTTATCCCTTACCTCGGATAGATTCTTTAGTTGATTCCACGATAGGATATTCTTGCATGAGCTTTTTAGATGCATTCTCAGGTTACCACCAAATTAGAATGCACAAGTTTGATGTATTGCATACCTATTTCATTACGAACGATGGTTGCTACTACTATCTCATAATGCCTTTCGGGCTTAAAAATACGGGTATGGCCTATCAAAGGATGATGGACTGTATTTCAGTAGCAAAAAAGGAGGAATCTTGAAGTATATGTTTATGATCTCCTCATAAAAAGTAAGTCCATATCATTGCATTTAGAGGACCTCGCGAAGACGGTTGCTACTCTGCGGAGGTATAAGATGAAACTGAATCTACTGAAATGTGTTTTCAGAGCAAGAAAGGGAAAATTTTCTTGGCCATCTCCTTACTCCTGAAGGCCTTGCTCTGAATCCTGACAAGGTAAAAGATATCCTTAATATGACACCTCCTCATTGTCTGAAGAAAGTTCAGCAACTAGGAGGAAGGCTGGCAGGCCTAGGTAGATTCATCTTCAGGGTTCGAGATAAGAGTGCTCCATTCTTCAAAACTCTTCAAGCAGCATCTAAGTTTGAATGGACCAAGGAGTGCGATGAAGCTTTTGAGCAAGCAGAGATACTCAATCCTCGAGAAGTTGGATTTATATTTGGTTATGCCTACTCGAAGACTTCGCCCGTACTTCCAAGCTCACTCTATTCAAGTGGTGACCGATCATCCTCTAAGGAATGTTTTGGAGAAACTAGAGCATTTAGGCATACTAGCCAAGTGGTTCATAGAGCTTAGCGAGTTTGATATCTCATATATCCCCAGGGTGGCGATTAAAGCACAGGTACTGGCAGACTTTCTTGTCGATATATTGGATGTTTGCCTGACTCCGGAAGTGGAGTCTCCTCTAGCATGGATGATGTATGTCGATGGAGCCTCAAGAAAAGACTATTTAAGAGCATGGGTTATCCTTATAAATCCCAACGGTGTTAAGATAGAGCAGTGGTGAAGTTTTACTTCCCTAATACCAACAACCAGGCGGAATATGAGACACTCCTAGCTGGCATGAGGTTTGGCAAAGAGCTCGGTATCGAAAATATTTAAGTAAAGATAGATTCCTTAGTGATGATGTCTCAAGTTCTGGGAAACTTCGAGACTAGAGATCATACCCTGTAAAAGTATTTGGCACTGGTGAAGGCAGAGATTAGGAGATTCAAAAGTTTCAAAATACAGCATATCCTAAGATCTGCAAACTCGGAGGCGGACAAACTAGCGAAGTTCAGTCCCCTGGCGGGAGGAACCACTTCAGAATTATTTCATCAAGCAGTGGAGGAAAGATAAATGATGCAAATTGATCAGCATCCAGCTTGGATGGATCCGTTCGTACTCCACCTCTCAACTTGGGAGTATCATCCGTCTGTCAAAGATAAGAAGAGATTCAGGATCAAGGTGGCTTAGTATTACTTGGTCTTAGGGCTTCTATATAGAAAGAATTTTCTTTCTCCCTTGGCAAGATGTGTTTCGGAAGATGAAGTTCCTACAGTGCTTCGGAAAGTTCACTCCGGAGAATGCTCCAGTCATTTCAGAGCAAGAACTCTGGAAAAAAGGATCCTCATACAAGGATATTTCTGGCTCACGATGAGGAATGATGTCGAAACCTATACACCAACATTCATAGAACTTGAACTCTTATTCTCACTCCCCCAATGGTGACATTGCTGGTTGTCGGCGAGTCTATGCTGCTAAATTTCTCTTTGATGGATAGGTTGATCTCTACAAAGCAAGACTCACCAACCTATGGAGCAAAATTTTCTTATATGTTCTCTCATGTTGCTCGAATCAGCACCATCAGGATTTTGTTTTTGATAATTGACAACAAATACCAAAACATGTTCCAATTTGATGTCAAGAACGTCTCTCTATGACAGTCTCAAAGATACAATGTATATGAAACAATCTCTATGGTATGTTGCGTAGGGGAAGTCACATTGTTGTAAACTTCATAAGGCTGTCTATGATCTTAAATAAAGTCATAAAGCGAGGGATGACAAATTAAGTAGTCATTTCCATCATTGGATTTCAACGAAGACACACATATAATTCCCTCTGTGTGGAAGATAGATAAGAGTAAGATAGCTCTAATTATTTACATAGATGACACTCTACTCATTGGTGATGATATTACTTGTTTGGATGAAATTAAAGTATATCTATGAAAACACTTTATCACCAAAGAAATAGCAGCTTAAGGTACTTTCTAGGCATTGAGATTTGAGAGATAACAAGAGCAGTGCATTATCTCGGGGAAAGTATGCATCCCATCCTCTTTCATACACAAGCACTCTTAGTGCAAGCCTACTTGAACACTTAGGCCTATAGGATCACACATTTTATCAGTTGAGACTCCCCATTTGCTTCATGATGTCTCTCACTATAGGCATCATGTTAGGAAAACTCGTTTATCTAACTCTAACAAGACCCAACATCTCATTTGTAGTGGAAAAAAATTAGTAAATTCATGCACACTCCAGATAATGTCATCTTAGTGGCTATAAAAAAATTAGAATTTATTAAAGCTCTCGTGGAAAATGCATATGATTCAATGATTCAAGATAAACAACACTTACATACTGAACCATACTCTGACACTAGCAGTACAGATGACAAGACTCATAAAACTCTACGTTCGATTAGTGCACTTTCCTTGAAGGAAATTTGGCCACATAGTGAAGCAAGAAACATAACATTATTTCTTGATCCAATGCAGAAGTAGAGTATCGTGGAATGACTCAAGCAACTTGTGAATTGAAATGCCAAGTCCTTTCTGAATAGCATGAGAGAAACATGCAATACACTCATACCTATGTAATGTAAAAATAAAATTTTCATCGATATATCTAAAAATCCCATATTTCACGAAAAAATAGAGCATATAGAAGTGGATTGTCACTTTGTCAGAGAAGAGGTCATCGATGAGCGAACATGCATTCCATTTGTAACATCATACAAAACACAGACTGACATATTTATCAAACTTCTCCTTTCATCTCTTTTTAGTATATGTATTACACTAAATATGGTTGATATATATGCTCTAATTTGGAGGAGAGCATTAAAACCCAAATTAGAAAAACTCACATTGGGCACATAATATTTTTCTTATTCTCTTTTTTGATCTCACATCTCTTGTAGAAAATATGCAATACCCTTTTATGACATATATATAGATGAGTGATGCAATTGATGAACAATGATATATCTTTCACTATTATATAGGAAAACTTGCCTTTGGTGTAATATTCAAAAATGTCAAGTATACCCTCATTTTTAAATTTTAATGACTTGATATATACTGCAATCTATTTCAAAAAAAAATATAATGTTTATTCAAGTAATTAGACTATCCCCAAATTTAGAGTAATGATGAAAATCCATTAAAATTCAAAAAAATTTTAGTAGAGCTCCTACACCTACTATGGTAGGCTATCATTAGACATGTCAGTGGTCTATTCGAGGAAGGTTGTCATTAGGCATATCAGCGGTCTATTTGAAGAGCAATGCAATTTTTTTTAATTAATTCAATTTAATTTTTTCATGTTTTCAATTTAAATTTTTAATTAATTAATTTTTTAATTTATTTTATTAATGTTTTCAATTTAAAAAAACAGGCGGTTGGGTGTGTGTGTGTGTGTGTGTGTATGTATATATACGAGCATCTTTGCACGGGCTACACCCGTGCTCGATGCTCTTCGCATCGACAGTACCCCAGCTATGACGGTACCTCCACCCAGACTCGCCCCCTCTACGACACTCGATGCTCTCGGGCGGCCTTCGACCACATTCAGGCAAGCTTCGCCCGCCAGCGAACAAACTTCAGTCGTGTTGGTTGCTCTAGGCGGTCATAGGCCGCATAGAAGTGGGCTTCACCCGCTTTCACGTAATTCACCAGCTCGGCCCCATACTCGTCACTTGCATCCCTTGGAGCACATACGCAAAAGCATCTCCTCTACGACAATCAATCAATTGACATAGCACAGGGAGCCCCCGTTCTCTACGCGATAGTAGGCCCGCCTCGACAGTGTCCCGGTGCAACGACGCTTTTGCATCTCGCAAACCCCATGTATACGACCCCTGTCCCCGGTGCTCTTCCCGTACCTACTTTATCCTGTGAACGGGGTTTGCGAGCCGTTGAAGCGTCGCCGCACCAGGACACTGTCGAGGCGGGCCTACTGTCGCGTAGGGAACGGGGGCTCCTTGTGCTTTGTCAATTGATTGATTGTTGTAAAGAGACGCTTTTGCGTATGTGCTCCAAGGGACGCAAGTGACAGGTATGGGGCCGAGCTGGTGAATTACGTGGACGCGGGTGAAGCCCGCTTCAATGCGGCCTATGACCGCCTAGAGCAACCAGCACGACTGAAGTTTGTTCGCTGGCAGGCGAAGCCTGCCTGAATGCGGCTGAAGGCCGCTCGAGAGCATCGAGCGTCGTAGAGGGGGCGAGTCTGTGCGGAGGTACCGTCACAGCTGGGGTACTGTCGATGCGAAGAGCATCGAGCACGGGCGTAGCCCATGCGAAGATGCTCGTATTCTAGGGTAGATGCTTCCACCAAAATTCTAAGTTAGAAAGAAAATACAAAAAAATGGTGAATGATTTGTAAATATTAATTCAACATAGAAAGGTAGATTCAGGAAACATGCTCGAATTACCCAAAATAATATTATAATACGACTTCGTTCAGTTGAGAGGATTTATTTTCACCAGTCCAACGATCAGATTGATCCAATATCTATGAGACAATTAAATTGATCTGGTGGATGTAGCAGCAGTCGGCGGCATGGAACGCGGGAACTGGCCCGGGATGGCCGTTAGCCTGGGGAGACTTCATCAGCACAAATCTTCTCAAAAATCCATTCTTCGCAGCATCAATTGTAGTTATATACATCCAATTAATCACACAATCAATCAATTCATATTATTGATGCAGAAATTTATATGAGGACTGAGGAGCAGCTTCGCAGCTGACATCTCTCAGCTTGAAGGTTGTCAACAGCCAACAAAAGAATAATTTGATCAAATCAAATTATAAATGCAGTTAATCCAAAATACACAGATCATAAAACTCTTTAAATTAAGAGTTACAAAAAACACTAATTGAGTAATCACAAACAATAACATCTTCTTCTATCAAATGATAAAGTGAGAAAATAAGACATCTAAAAATTGATATAGCCCCCCAAACGGGGCCTTAGTTAAAGTAGTTGATCCTGATGACATAAAGATTAACCTCGCACGGTTCTCAGAAAATTTCACCTGCTCATCAATTCTTAAGAAGGCTATTGGTGTTCTCTCATTGGTATGTTCATTATGTAAGTTCCAAACTATATCCTTGGTGTTGTTGAAGGCCTTTAGACTCATCCTTATCTTTGGCAAAATGGAAACCTCAAATCTGCACCTATAAAGGAGTTCAAAAATTAGATTTCTTACAGGCACCTTTCCAAAAATATTGAAAAATTGATTATTAGAAGATGGCAAGAAGAAGAAGGGGGACCGAGCAAGGTGATATTAACAGCGACACCAAGCATGCATGGCTTGATGCCCACAAATACATCCGGTGTCAGAGCCGATAAAGCTACAAATCTCATGACCTGTAAACAAATTCTACTCAAATTTCTCGCAGAAAGCACACAATCTAAATAACGCATAACTACCTAAACAAACAACAATTTCAATTAATATAAACACACAGAAAGCACCATCTTCCTCAGCAAAGAAGGTATTAAACCGCAGACAATTCAAGCAGAATGGAATTTGAAGGGGGAAAACAGGTATTGTTTTTAAAACCGGTGAACAGTCAGGAAAAATTATAATACATTGTAATTTTATTTCTGGCCTAAAACCCCATATCCATCGTGATGTTTATCGCTCACTGATACAAACTAAATATTAAGAAGTATTACAATGAGAAGAATGGCTATGGGAGGAGGGAGCCGGAGGAGGGAAGGAGTAGAAGGAGATGAGGAGAGGAGGAAGATACTCAGGGAGCAACCCTAATCCAAAACATCCAAGCATACCCAAGAAGATAGTCTTCCCCCTCTTATATACATGAGGGGTTGCGAATAACAAAACAAACAACTAATGCAGAATTAAAGATAACGGGCCGGCGTGCGCAATCGTAACACTCACCTTCTGAAATCATTATACGAAGCTTTTAAAATGACAAGATTATTCGAATATCTATTTTCAGAAGATCCGCGTCCATCTCAACAATGGCCTGAAATGCTTATTAAGGGCCCATTTGTCCAAAGTCAGCCTCATTGGAGTAAGCTCTCATGATATTTTTATGTTCTGCAAACTCAGGTTGCATTTTTATTTGGTCTTTAAATGAGTGTCACTTTCACCTATCATCACATTATCCTTCCATGATTTTATTATCGTTATGATTATGTAATATTGTAACCATTCTCTAGTTACTTCACATAAACCATATCATTATTAAAAAAAAAAGTAAAATTGAAGGTGGCCTCATAGTCCTCAAGATTAGAACTCACATCTCACGGGTGGTTTTCAAGAATGAGAACAAATTTCATGCCAGATATTTTAGGATCCGTTGGCATGGCGGAAAAAGTCATGAAAGTAGTGGTCATGAACTGTCGTTCGTGAATGCCCGACCTCACATGTAGAATTGCGTTAATGTTTAGGGTTAAAATTGTGTTTTGTTGCGGCTGCATTTACAACTGTTCCATTCCAAAATGAAGTTTTACGGACGTGGTGTTGATCAAAAGGAAGAGGGATACCACCTAGATTGTTGATGGATGCCCTGGAGTTCACGTTCGTCTCGATTGGAAGAGAGTGTGGATGGATGCCTCAGATTTCCACTTGGTTCCCCAAGATCAAATTAAAGTACAATGAAACAATTATAAAGTACACACTTATCATTTTGAGATTATCACGACCCGTCTCGACAAGATCAGAGCGCACTTCGGGCGGGTCGTGATGCCACAGACATGTAGAGAAGAACCATGTCTGCTAAGGCGAAACTAAAAATCCAACAAACTACTTTAAAATTTCATGTTTTTAAAATAAGGGTTTACTAGATTTTTAAAATGATGCAGAAGCCGCAAATTGGTGAATAAAACATTTTTTTCTTTATGCATGCACTTACTTTTATAAAAAAAATGAAACAGCAGGAGTTGTACTGAAATTTACGAATGCATATAGTTACCAAAATTTCATAAGTGAAAATGTTCTAATACAATGCTTTCCCCTAAAAGATGTCCACAATACGAGAGAAAATGTCTGATGATAACTAATACATGAATAATGCAGTCCAATAGTAACTGAAGCAAATACATAGAACCTGCCGATACATCAAGCAAAATGAAACCTCCAAACAAAGGCTGAAGCTGGGTGGAGGAAACTCAGGAACTGGACGGCGCAGTCACGAACCCTAAGGCAAAAATCCAAATAGAAGGAAAAATGCCTCAGAACATGAAGTTACATAATGATTCAAGTCAATAACTTACGCAAAAAGTAAGTAAAGAAAACTAGAGCTCAGTGAGCTAGTCTTATATGTAGCAACCAGACAAGTAACCATGTCTAACAAGATTCTTTTATGTTAATAGCCTACTCCGGAGTTTAGCCTAACTGCAATACCATAAGCGATCTATATTGAAGGGTGAATGTGTTGTCATTTGGTGCACAGGATTCCAGTGTATAAGTTGATGCAAGGCTTATCAACGACAGTGCTTGCAATTTTCGACTAATGGTTTCTGATACCAGTTAGTCGGGAGCTCGATTCAAGGCGTCACACCAAAACAACACTCTTACCTCAATATTTGCATATGGTTGTATATGATTTCAGGGATTCAAGATTTAATAATAGCAAATTATTATTTTGACGATTCCAGTTTATAAGGGTCTATTTTATTGCAACAAGTCAAGTAATATAAATTTCATGTTTGCAAGCGAGAGAGATTTCTTTACTTGCCTCAAGGTCACGTTGAAAAAACTAGCGACAGCTAAGTGGCGCGAGCAAGGTTAGGAGCTTGAGCTAAACCTGTTCAGGATCCACAAACGCATTTTAAATTGAATTAACAAGAGTTTTATACTTGCACATGCGTTGGATATTCGCATCACACCACAGGGGGGGTTGTATAAATTTACCTCCCTCGAGAGTGAGGGAGAAGTGGCTACCGCGAGAGATCGGGAATTTTGGCGGCGATTTGGAGGCGAAATTCTCAAGATTGGAGCAATCCCACTACCTAGATTAGACGAGCGGCACCGAAAACGGAAACATAAATGAAATTAGTCGAATTCACGACAAACCTATGGGGGACCGACGAAATTGCGTCGATCGGAGGCGGAAATCCATGCAATTAGGGCAAAAAATTTTTGAAAACGTGGGATCGATGAAATTCCTTACCCAAGGAGACCCGATCTGGGCTCAGAAATCCACGAGGAGGGATTTCGAGAGAACACCTAGGAGTCCCTCCTGAATTCCACCTGACGGAACGAGGAGGAGCTAGAGTCGTCGGAGAAGAATGTTGTCCTTGCCCTCATTAGCCGGAGAAGGAGGAGAGGAGGGGAGAAAAAAGCTTCTGTCAGCCCCCTCTTGGAAGCAGTCGGCAAAGAAGGGTTGTGCGGGAGTTGCCGGCCAAGGGGAGCACCGGAGACGTCGGGGAAATAAAAGGAATAGGCGCCCGGCCAGGAGGAAGCTTTTTCCGGCCACGGGAAGGCGTCTCGGGAGCGGCCAGAGGTGTTGGCGGCGGGTTCTGGGGCCGTCGGGTCCGTGCGAGGCGGAAGCGGGATTTTCCTGCGGGTTTTCTTGCGGGATGCGGGATTGCGGGTTTGGACCGGGGAGGTGCTCGGGATTTTATTAAGGAGAGGGAGTGGGGGTAGGTTTAGACCGGCACCTCTCTTGGTCTTTGATTATAGTTATTTATTATTATTATTATTATTATTATTATTATTAGTGTTAACTATGGGTTGTTACATTCTCCCCTACTTAGGAAGTTTTGTCCCGAAACTATCCCTGAGAATTTTCTAAATGGGACTAAAACATCAAAGTTTCAGATAACATATACTTCAAACAGAGGTTTACAGATTAACGCATGAAAGCTAACCATGAAAGATGATGAAATAACAAGGAAGTCAGACTTAGAGACATACCAAGATCATGAGAAGAGTTACGGGTACTTGTCGTGCATGTCAGACTCGAGTTCCTATGTGTACTCCTCAGACTTGCCATGCACCCAAAGTACCTTCACCATAGGAATGGTTCTCTTGCGAAGCTTGCGTTCTTGATATTCGACGATCTTCGAAGGCTCGATCGGATAAGACAGATTGGCTTCAGGAATCACTGGAACTTCTTCAAGAATACGATTAGGATCGTGGATGTATTTCCGAAGCTGACTAATATGAAAGACATCATGGACACCGGCCAAAGAATCAGGTAGCTCCAGACGATAGGCAGACCCTCCAACACGCTCTGAGATGATATAGGGTCCCACGAACCTCGGGCTGAGATTATGGTGGCGACCGAACCGTTTCACCCCAGGAGTAGGAGAAACCTTCAGAAACACCTGATCACCAACAACGAACTCTAACGGACGGCGGCGTTGATTTGCATACTTTCTCTGCCTCTCAATGGCACGACTGAGCTGAAGTCGAGTCTTCTTGGTAGCTTCTTCCATTTCCTGAAGTAACTCAGGACCCAAAATCACCTTTTCACCGACTTCCGGCCAGTAGAGCGGGGTCCTACAGCGACGCCCGTACAGTGCTTCGAAGGGGGCCATCTTGAGGCTCTCTTGATAGCTGTTGTTGTAGGAGAATTCAACCAAGGGTAGATGTTCATCCCAAGCTCCCTTGTAATCCAGAATATAGCACTGAAGCATGTCTTCAAGAATCTGATTGACCCTCTCGGTCTGGCCATCAGTCGTCGGGTGATAAGCGGTGCTTAGATTAAGATCAGTTCCCAAAGCTTGCTGAAATCCCTTCCAGAAGTGTGATACAAACCTTGAGTCACGATCAGAAACGATTCGCAGAGGAATCCCATGGAGTCGAACAATCTCTACAACATAGATCCGAGCCATATTCTCGGTGGAATGACCCTCCTTATACGAAATAAAATTGGTCACTTTAGTCGAGCGGTCCACAATAACCCAAATCGCATCATGCCCCCTCGGAGTGCAAGGCAATCCAGTGATGAAGTCCATAGAAACTTCTTCCCACTTCCATTCAGGGATAGGCAAAGGCTGTAAAAGACCACCCAGACGCTGACGCTGAGCTTTCACCTTCTGGCATGTCAGACATCGAGAGATGAAACGAGCGATGTAATTCTTCATACCAGGCCACCACACGATCTGCTTCAGGTCATGATACATCTTGTTGTTTCCAGGATGACCAGATGAGCGGGACTCATGAGCTTCTCTGCAGATACCATCAAGTAATTCAGGGACATTAGGAATGCAGAGTCGACCTCGGAAACGAAGAACATCGTCATCAGAGATGGAGAAATCCGGAAGAGTCCCAAGTTCAACTTGCTGGCGAATGCGCTGTAGTGCGGGGTCAGATGGCTGTAAATCCTTCACCTGCTCTACCCATAACGGACTAGAAATCCCCTCATTACCCTCGGTAGCAATGGATATGTCCATCCGGTCGAGATCATCAATCAGGGATGCAAGAATAGCTGACATGGGTGCACAAGCGGCAACAGAAGCCTCCGACTCAACGCATCTGCCACTGAATTGGCCTTACTATGAACATATGTGAGTTGTAAGTCATAGTCTGAAACAAACTCGAGCCAACGTCTCTGACGAAGATTGAGGTCTTTCTGAACAAAAAAGTACTTCAAGCTCTGATGGTCGGTGTAAAAGTGGCACCTCACACCATAGAGATAATGTCGCCACAGTTTCAAGGCAAACACCACTGCAGCGAATTCCAGGTCATGAGTGGGATAGTTGCGCTCATGAATTTTCAGCTGCCTCGACCCGTAAGCAATAACACGGTCATCTTGCATCAGCACGCAGCCCAACCCAACCCCAGAAGCATCAGTGTAGACTGAAAAGTCCAACCGATCTGACAGAAGAGCTAATACTGGCGCGGAACATAGTCGCTACTTTAGCTCGGAAAAGGCCTGCTCATACTGATCTGTCCACTCAAACCTCGCATGCTTTTGAGTTAGCCTTGTCAGAGGAGCGGCAAGAGAGGAGAAACCCTTGACGAAGCGCCGGTAATAACCAGCTAACCCAAGGAAACTGCGGATCTCGGTGGGAGTAGTGGGCTGCTTCCAGTCCATCACTGCGGAGACTTTGGCGGGGTCAACAGATTGTCGATCCCCTGAAATGACATGTCCCAAGAAGGCAACACGATCCAGCCGGAACTCGCACTTCGCCAATTTGGCATAGAGTTGATGCTGACGTAGGGTGGAGAGAACATGTCTAAGATGACCTGCATGCTCTTCACGAGTCTTAGAGTAGACCAATATATCATCTATGAAGACAATGACGAACTTGTCTAGAAACTCACTGAATGCACGGTTTGTAACACCTCCCCTGTAAAGACCATATAATATGGGTCCGGCCGGGCCCCACAACATACGGACGCCACAACTTTAGTATTAAAAGATGATATGAAAACTACCCAATCTCAAAACTCCAGACAAACACAGCGGAAACAGAACAAACAGACAGAAGTTATCCACTAACAGAAAAGTATCAAATGGCCTTAAGGCCTTACACAATATAAGTACAAAAATAAAAAGTGCCAAGCACCCCTAGGCTACCTCGGCATGCAAGCCGGACATAGTCAAACAACAGCAGCAAAGCAAGGAAAAGAAAATAGTCAGGCGCAGCAACACTTCATGAGGCTTAGGGCTTTTCGCCCGGCGCGCTAGCTCCTGCATGCGACCCTTGCCCTGTAAGGATTTGAAGTAACGTGGGTCAGCAAGGGCTGACCTCTACTGTGTAGCAAACACATCTCCTCCCGACCGTCCCTAACGGACCCCGGGGCACCACTCCACCTGCAAGTTAGCACTTTGTATACCCAAAAGAGTATATATATAAAGGCGATAAAACAGGCTTGGATGTCTCATACATCATACATGTTTTCTATGTTTTGTAATAGGTGAAAGGGCCTACTATGCAACATGAATGCAACCCGGGTTTCACCCAAGGCACCCTAGCTCGTATGCATCTAGCACAACATCAAACACGGGGTACTTCCGTTTCCCCATTGGCTTAAAGCCGCAAACAAAAGGGAACCACCATGTCCCTAATGGCACACACGCCGTCACACGGAACCTTGCAAAGGCCCCACCCGCACAAGGGTCATAACCCCAGGGCTTGCCCGCACAATCTAACTTCGCTCGTCAGGGTTCCGCCTCACACTGACCGATTCTAAGAAGCCTTGCTGGACCCCACCCGCTCATGTCTACATTGCCCGGGCTTGCCCTCCGCTCGGCATTCTCGTCAGTCTCACACAAGGGGCTAGTCTCGCCGGGACACTTTCCCCACATGACTTGCGCGTCACGGGATAGCCAGCCGACCACGGAGACATAGCCGTGCCTTAGCACAGCACAAACAAAGGTTTCCCCACCCCCAATCGCCACTCGCACCATGTCTTTCCCGTGCTCCAAGGAAACCATCTACCGCACAAAGCGGAGCTAACCTCGTCCGGTTCCGACTACGAGTACTCACTCAAATATAAGGGGGAAAACACATACATACAACGGCGTATTGCCGCAACGGATTTCTACCGAATCCTCAAATCTCGCTATGCAACATCACCGGGTCGGACTAACGGTCGCGACCACGGCTTCACCCACAATGCCTAATCCGCTAACGGAGCGGATCTCTAATGCAAGCATGTCGGAATGAACGTACTCAACCCGAAGGTTTCTCTTGAACCTAGGCTACATGAATCCCTCTCATTTGAGAGATTCGGTGCTCAAAATACGAAAGGAAGGGGATGCTATTCATGCATCCTAAATCCTAAAAAAAACTGAGAGGAGAAGTGTCGTTACCTTCCGTCCCCTCTTCCTAGCCATGAAGAAGATTTGCTCGGTTGAACACCACCGCAACGCTCCCACCTTCGCGGATCTGAACTCCGCTCGCGAAACGGACCTCCGAAGCTTCGCCGGCGGCCGGAACTTGGCCTCCTTCCTCCTCCTTGCTCTCCCTTCTCTCTAGAATCAAGAGAGACAAAGCCAAATGGAAAATGAGGGTTTGAAACCCTATTCCCGGCCTTAAACCGCCCAGGGAGGCTCCCCACCGTTGGATCTTCCAAAGAAAAAAAAGAAAGGCCACGATCGGAACCCAAAATAGAAAATCTGGGCCGAACACGGGTTGCAACACGGCCGTGTGCATGGCCGTGTTACTCATTCGTCGTCTCGACCGATTCGAAAACCAGCACACGGCCTTTGACACGGCCTTCGACACGGCCTCCGACACGGCCATGTCGCCTTTGACACGCCCGTGTCGAGACCCGTGTCACGCCCCCTACCGACCAACTTTCCCAGTCAGAGAAGGACACGGCCAAAGACACGACCAAAGACACGGTCTTCGACACGCCCGTGTCAGCCCCGATACGGCCGTGTCGTGACCTGTGTTACGCCTAACAGAATAAATCCTGCGAACAGCCCGAGAAGGACACGGCCAGGGACACGCCCGTGTCCAAGGCCGTGTGCCTTCTCGCCGATCGTCGATCAACACGGCTCGACGACCCAGGCGCAACACGGCTCGACGACCCAGGCGCAACACGGCTTCTGACACGGCCGTGTCACAGGCCGTGTGCCTACCCCCAAAACCCAAACTTGGCTAAAATGACGCCGTCGATTCCCCTTCCAAGTTTTGGGGTGTTAAAATTCTCCCCCCCCCCCCCCCCCCCCCTTCAAAGAATTTCGTCCCGAAATTTAAAACATGAAAAGTACACAAATTCTAAACGGTACCTGAGGAGAAAAGCTCGGGGTACTTTTCCAGCATGGCCTGCTCTCGCTCCCATGAGAGTTCCTCGCAGCCACAGTTGTCCCAACGGACCTTTACGAGTCTGACTTCCTTGTTCCGCAATTGCCGAACCTCTAAATCTTCTACCCCGATTGGACGAACTCGCGTCCTCAAGTCTTCCTCTACCGGCACCGCCGTCGGCTCAATCACCACGTTGGCTTCTAACAAAGCTTTCCTCAAAACAGAGACGTGAAAAACGTCATGCAATCCACTTAGCTCTGTGGACAACGCCAACCGGTACGCTGCCTCTCCCACTCGCTCGATGACCTTGAATGGTCCCAAAAATCTCGGACTCAGCTTCTTGAGTCGGCGAATTCGTGAAATGCCTTTGAACGGCTTGATCTTAAGATACACCTAGTCGCCCACAGCGAATTCCACATGCCTGTGGCGAGCATTGAAATACTTCGACTGCCGATCTTGAGCTACCTTCATGCGCTCTTGGATGGTCCGCACTAGCTCACTAGCATCGGCTACCACTTCTTTCCCCAAAAGCTTTGTGTCTCCCGCCTCTGTCCAAGACATCGGTGTTCGACACCGCCTCCCATAAAGAGCTTCGTATGGCGCCATCTTGATGCTAGCTTGGTAACTATTGTTATAAGCAAACTCCACCATGAAGAGGTGATCCTCCCACTTCTTGCCGAAGTCGAGAGTACACATCCTTAGCATATCTTCCAAAGTACGGTTCGTTCTCTCAGTTTGCCCATCGGTTTGAGGGTGAAAGGCCGTACTGAACTTGAGTTTTGTGCCCAAGCTCTTCTGCGCCAACCGCCAATCCTTAGACGTGAAACGTCCATCCCGGTCACTGACTATACTCTTCGGAATCCCATAAAGTCGTACAATATTGCGGACGTACAACTCCACCAACTTTTCCACACCGTCCTCCTTCCGGTTTGGGATGAAATGTGCCACTTTGGTCAAGCGGTCCACAATCACCCAAATGGCATCATTACCCTGCTGCGATCTAGGCAACCCATGCACAAAATCCATGGAGATGTCATCAAATTTCCATTCGGGGATTGGAAGAGGCTTCAAGAACCCGCCCGGCTTCTGACACTCGGCCTTCACCAAGGCACAAGTTTGGCACCGACTCACACACAAAGCTACGTCCCGCTTCATCCCAGGCCACCAATAGGACTTCTTCAAATCCAAGTACATCTTTGTACTGCCCGGGTGAATGGAGTACTTAGTGAAGTGGGCCTCAAACATCAACTCCTCGTGGAGCTTGCCGAACTGCGGTACACAAATCCTTCCGCCCTTCCTCAGAATCCCATCAACCATCTCCCAGGCGCTACCCTCGCCCTTTAGAGCTTCCTCCACGAAAGGTTGGAACTCCGCATCTACACGGTCGCTTCCCGAATACGATCGCATAAGTCACTCTACATCTCAATCCAATTTAGTCGAGCCATGCTAGACTCGCCTCTTGCCACACATTCCAAACCAAGGGACTCCCAGTCCCGCCTTAACCGCTCATCGTGAGCTTCAATCCAATTTCCTTGCCCCGAGTATTTCCTACTCAAAGCATCTGCCACCACATTGGCTTTCCCTGGCGTGTACTGAATCGCCACCTCGTAGTCCCCAAGGAACTCAACCCACCTGCGCTGCCGCATATTTAGGTCCTTCTGATCTAGGAGATACTTCAGACTCTTGTGGTCCGTGAAGATCTCCACCTTTGCACCATAAACGTAGTGCCTCCACAACTTCAAAGCAAAAATTACCGCCGCCAACTCCAAATCATGGACGGGGTAATTTCTCTCGTGGGGCTTCAGCTGCCTCAACCCAAAAGCTATCACACTACCATGCTACACCAACACGCACCCTAAACCGCATCCGGATGCGTCGCTGAAAATCTGGAATCCTTCGGTCCCCTTTGGTAGACTTAGGATCGGCGCCGTCATTAGCCTCTCCTTCAGGGTTTCAAATGCCTGATTGCACTCTTGAGTCCATACAAACTTCTGATCTTTGCGAGTTAGTGAAGTGAGGGGTAGAGCTATCCGCGAAAAGTTTTCCACAAACCTTCGGTAGTACCCGGCTAGTCCAAGAAAACTCCAGACTTCCGCCACGGTCCTCAAAACTGGCCACTCTCTGATGGCTTCTACTTTCGTTGGATCCACTGCCACCCCGTCCCCACTGATTACATGGCCCAAAAACGCCACCTTCTCCAACCAAAACTCGCATTTCGAGAACTTCGCATTGAGCTAGTTCTCTCTCAACACTTGTAACACTATCCGCAAGTGCGACTCGTGCTCCGCTTCCGACTTGGAATACACCAATATGTCATCGATAAAGACGACTACGAACCAGTCCAAATATTCGTGAAACACTCGGTTCATCAAGTCCATGAACACGGACGGCGCGTTCGTCAGCCCGAACGGCATCACCGAGAACTCAAAATGACCATACCTCGTACAAAACGCGGTCTTGGGTATGTCTTCGTCACGAATCCGCAACTGATAATATCCGGACTTCAGGTCCAACTTGGAGTACACCACCGACCCCACCAACTGGTCGAAGAGATCGTCTATCCGAGGAATCGGATACTTATTCTTGACAGTCAATTTGTTCAACTCTCGGTAGTCTATGCACAGACGCATACTACCGTCCTTCTTCTTTACAAATAACACCGGCGCACTCTACGGTGAAGAGCTGGGCCTGATATACCCTTGCTCCAAAAGCTCCTGCAACTGAACCTTGAGCTCGGCCAACTCCTTTGGTGCCATCCTAAAGGGTGGACGCGACACTGGTCTAGCCTCGGGCACCAACTCGATGGAGAAATCAATCTCCCGCCGAGGAGGTGCTCCCGGTAGCTCCTCAGGAAATACATCTCCAAACTCCGCCACCACGGGCACTTCTCCAAGAGACAGCCTGGAATGGCTAACCTCCAACAACGCTACTAGAGCTACACCTCCCTGGTTAACAGCTCGCACTAACTGAAGTGCCGAAACTAGGGAATAGGCCACTCCATGCAGGCCTTCAAACTTGACTTCCGCTTGCCCCACGCCCCTCAGGGTTACCACCTTGGACAAACAGTCGATACTGGCACGCTGCTCCGCTAGCCAATCCATCCCCAAAATCACATCGAACTCGGACAACGGCAAGATCGCCGCTACCAATATGAAGTCGACTCCCTCAAGACTCCAACAAATCCGGCCTCTAGCCCTGGTAGTCATAGATGACCCATTGGGCATGCGCACTTTCAACTCGGAGTCCATCGAGAAAGACTCCACTCCGATCCTCCGGATAAAGCCTTCCGCAAGGAAGGAGTGAGAAGCTCCCGTATCAAAGAGTACCCTAGCAGGGTACCCGGAAACTTCCACAAAGCCTACACACATGCAACAAACATAAAGGCTTGAAAGACAGGAATCTAAGGTGCAGGTTGAACTCTCGTACCTGTCACCACATCGGGTTGACGGATTGCTTCTTGTTGCCCAAGGTTATAGGCCCTTGGCTGCACTGGTTGAAATCGAGAAGCACTCGACTCCGCCATCTTCCCTTTCTCTGCGGCACTGGGGCCGGAGCGCACAGTTTGCTCCTGCCTTGGCTCTTGCTCAGTGTCCCCTTGGGTACAAAATCTTGCTATGTGGCCTGGCTTGCCACAACTATAGCACGTCTGAGGGCCCTTAGAGCGTGACCCTCCGGACGACCAATTACTTTTCTCGCCCGACTTATATGGGGAAGGCTTCTTCTTCCATCGGCTCCCTTCCGCCTTTCCATGGGACTGAGCAGGCTTCTTCTCCTCCCCCTGTTTGGGTGTGAAACCCTTGCAACGCTGGGATCGCTCCATGTCACTCTCCAAAATTCGGGCCGCCTCCACCAATTCGTTGAAACCCGCACGTTTCATCGATATGAGGGGTTGTCTTAGATTCTCCCTCAATCCATGATAGAAGAGGTTGTCCCTCTCTTCATCGTCTGCCATGGTCGTCCCTACATAACGACCCAAGCGAGTAAATTCCTGAACATACTCATCCACTGACTTGTCTCGCTGCACCAGATGTAGGAACTGCCTCTAGAGGGCTAACCTCGTTGAGGCGGGTATGTACTTCTTCAGGAAGGCATTCCCAAACTCCTCGATGGACGGTGTGCGTCCTAGAAACTGCCGGCCACTGTGGCTCACCCACCATAACTTGGCATCTCCCTCCAACATAAAGGCTGCGAACTCTGCCTTTTTCTCATCTGGCACCTCTGCCGCCCTCAGAAGCTCCTGAATTCTAGCCCACCAATCCTCTGCATCTGTGGGTGTGCCGATTTCCTTGAAGGTTGGAGGGTGGAAACTCAGAAAGTACTTCATTTGCCGGTCCCCATGCCCGACAACCACTCTCTCGGCCTACGGCTCTGCCCGTCTGGCTTCCTCAACCGGCACGGTCGTTGCCGTGTCCGGGGTAGCAGGAGTTGCTACCTGAGCAACGGGAGCTGCTACCTGTGCTGTCGCTGCAGCTTGGGCCGCCACCATCGCTTCTGCAAGCATACGACAGATGTCGGCCGGTGTGACCCCCATCCCTAGCGGACCTTGCGCAGTCGCACTACTTGCCGAGAGCTCTTCTCTTGGCCTCGAGGTCCCAGCCCCGTTGCATGCACTCTAAACACAAGCAAGAAAACACAAATCAGTCTCTAATCGCAAGACTCGAACACCAGGACACTCATGGTCCTGCGATACTCCTATGTGGATAACTTCTTATACGCGACTCGACTTATACTTTCTACCGCGAAACTTCTCATTGGAACGCGAACCTGGCTCTGATACCAAATTGTAACACCTCCCCTGTAAAGACCATAAAATATGGGTCCGGCCGGGGCCTCCACAACATACGGACGCCACAGCTTTAGTATTAAAAGATGATATGAAAACTACCCAATCTCAAAACTCCAGACAAACACAGTGGAAACAGAATACTAACAGACAGAAGTTATCCACTAATAGAAAAGTATCAAATGGCCTTAAGTCCTTACACAATATAAGTCCAAAAATAAAAAGTGCCAAGCACCCCTAGGCTACCTCGGCATGCAAGCCGGACATAGTCAAACAACAACAGCAAAGCAAGGAAAAGAAAATAGTCAGGTGCAACAACACTTTATGAGGCTTAGGGCTTTTCGCCCGGCGCGCTAGCTCCTGCATGCGACCCTTGCCCTGTAAGGATTTGAAGTAACGTGGGTCAGCAAGGGCTGACCTCTACTATGTAACAAACACATCTCCTCCCGGCCGTCCCTAATGGACCCCGGGGCACCACTCCACCTGCAAGTTAGCACTTCGTATACCCAAAAGAGTATATATATAAAGGCGGTAAAACAGGCTTGGATGTCTCATACAGCATACATGTTTTCTATGTTTTATACAAGGTGAAAGGGCCTACTATGCAACATGAATGCAATCCGGGTTTCACCCAAGGCACCCTAGCTCGTATGCATCTAGCACAACATCAAACACGGTGTACTTCCGTTTCCCCATTGGCTTAAAGCCGCAAACAAAAGGGAACCACCATGTCCCTAACGGCACACACGCCGTCACACGGAACCTTGCAAAGGCCCCACCCGCCCAAGGGTCATAACCCCAGGGCTTGCCCGCACAATCTGACTTCGCTCGTCAGGGTTCCGCCTCACACTGACTGATTCTAAGAAGCCTTGCTGGACCCCACCCGCTCATGGCTACATTGCCCGGGCTTGCCCTCCGCTCGGCATTCTCGTTAGTCTCACACAAGGGGCTAGTCTCGCCGGGACACTTTCCCCACATGACTTGCGCGTCACGGGATAGCCAGCCGACCACGGAGACATAGCCGCGCCTTAGCACAGCACAAACAAAGGTTTCCCCACCCCAATTGCCACTCGCACCGTGTCTTTCCTGTGCTCCAAGGAAACCATCTACCGCACAAAGCGGAGCTAACCTCGTCCGGTTCTGACTACGAGTACTCACTCAAATATAAGGGGGAAAACGCATACATACAACGACGTATTGCCGCAACGGATTTCTACCGAATCCTCAAATCTCTCTATGCAACAACACCGGGTCGGACTAACGGTCGCGACCACGGCTTCACCCACAATGCCTAATCCGCTAACGGAGCGGATCTCTAATGCAAGCATGCCGGGATGAGCGTACTCAACCCGGAGGTTCCTCTTGAACCTAGGCTACACGAATCCCTCTCATTTGAGAGATTCGGTGCTCAAAATACGAAAGGAAGGGGATGCTATTCATGCATCCTAAATCCTAAAAAAACCGAGAGGAGAAGTGTCGTTACCTTCCGTCCCCTCTTCCTAGCCATGGAGAAGATTTGCTCGGTTGAACACCACCGCAACGCTCCCACCTTCGCGGATCTGAACTCCGCTCGCGAAACGGACCTCCGAAGCTTCGCCGCGCGGCCGGAACTTGGCCTCCTTCCTCCTCCTTGCTCTCCCTTCTCTCTAGAATCAAGAGAGACAAAGCCAAATGGAAAATGAGGTTTGAAACCCTATTCCGGCCTTAAATCGCCCAGGGAGGCTCCCCACCGTTGGATCTTCCAAAGAAAAGAACGAACGCCACGATCGGAACCCAAAATAGAAAATCTGGGCCGAACACGGGTTGCAACACGGCCGTGTGCATGGCCGTGTTACTCATTCGCCGTCTCGACCGATTCGAAAACCAGCACACGGCCTTTGACACGGCCTTCGACACGGCCTCCGACACGGCCGTGTCGCCTTTGACACGCCCGTGTCGAGACCCGTGTCACGCCCCCTACCGACCAACTTTCCTAGTCAGAGAAGGATACGGCCAAAGACACGGTCTTCGACACGCCCGTGTCAGCCCCGACACGGCCGTGTCGTGACCCGTGTCACGCCTAGCAGAATAAATCCTGCGAACAGCCCGAGAAGGACACGGCCAGGGACACGCCCGTGTCCAAGGCCGTGTGCTTTCTCGCCGATCGTCGATCAACACGGCTCGACGACCTAGGCGCAACACGGCTCGACGACCCAGGCGCAACACGGCTTGTGACACGGCCGTGTCACAGGCCGTGTGCCTACCCCCAAAACCCAAACTTGGCTAAAACGACGCCGTCGATTCCCCTTCCAAGTTTTGGGGTGTTACACGGTTCATCATATCCATGAAACCAGATGGGGCGTTAGTTAACCCAAAGGACATCACCAAGAATTCAAAGTGTCCATATCGAGTCTGGAAGGCTGTCCTGGGGATTGATCTTTAGATAATGATAACCCATTCTGAGATCTATCTTGGAAAACACAGAACTACCATTGAGCTGATCAAAAAGGTCATCCACGCGCGGGAGGGGATACTTATTCTTGATGGTAACCTTATCCAGCTCCCGATAGTCGATACAAAGCCTCAAGGAACCATCCTTCTTCTTTACAAAGAGAACGGGGGCTCCCCAAGGAGACGAGCTGGGACGGATGTATCCACGCTCAAGCATCTCATCCAACTGCAATCTGAGCTCTTCCAACTCGCGAGGTGCCATACGGTAAGGATCTTTAGATATGGGGCACATTCCAGGCTCCACATCAATAGAGAATTCTACATCACGATCGGGAGGCATTCCAGGCAACTCGGCAGGGAACACGTCAGGGAACTCGGAAACAATCGGGATAGACTCAAGTGGAGGGGTGACAGCGTCAGAAAGTGAAGCAAACACGAAACAAGCAGGACAACCCTGACTGAGAAGACGAGTGGCCCGCACAGCATGCAGTACCTTCAGGTGGTTGCGGGTGGTTTGAACATGAACGTTGTAGTCCTTGGCGCCAATGCTGAGATTGACCCTTTTTGCCACGCAGTCTAGCTTTGCTCGATACGCGACCAACCAATTCATTCCCAGGATTACGTCGAATTCTGACATCTCCAGAACTATGAGATCGGCAAAGAATTGCAGTTCTCCAAGCAGGATCGGGCAATTGAGAATGCCTCTAGTTGAGATATGTAGATGTCCGGGTACAGAAATCTCGAAAGGGACATTAAGTGTTGACGTAGGCTAACTACGAAGGTCTACGATGCGGCGAGCTATAAAAGAGTGGGATGCCCCAGAATCGAATAGGATTTGCATCCACTTGTTCTTGACCTTAAACCTCCCTATAAATGAATATTACGGTCATGTTCAAGATTAGGCAGGTAATGAAAAATGCAGGAAATTTAAAATTTTACATAAAACATACCAGAGATGACGGAGGTAGATGCGAGTGCCTCGCCCTGAGTCGTGACGTTCAGCACAGCCTTGCCCTTATCTTGGGTACCAGAAATAGCCTGCAGAGGCTGAGCGGGAATCGGGCTTTCCCTCATGGGGAAATCTAGCTTGAGGTGTCCAACCTGCCCGCACTTGAAACAAGCCCTTTGCCTACGACGACAGTCCTTCAGCTAGTGGTCCGGCTTCTTGCAGTACGTACAGACGGTGGTGGTAGAGGCAAGCGTCATCTGAGGCGGCGGGGCATGGATGTCCTTCTTTTGCTTCTTAAGGAGAGAACGACATACTTGGGCAGCATGGCCCACCTTATGACAAAAGGCACATACCTCCTTGGATCCGGAACCTTGCTCCTGAGATGGAGCACTCTTACGCTTGAGGTCTGATGTTGCGACATTGCTGGTGCCATGCTGGACCTTCTTGGCAGAATGATTCAATTCGATTGCTTCCACCTTCAAGGCGGCTCCCACGGTCTCCGCGTAGGTGGTGGCGCCATGGGCTATCACATGTTGTTGGAGGTCATAACGGAGTCCCTTCACGAAATGGCTGATCCTTTTGGCTTCATCCGGCACGAACTCTACTGCAAGGAGGGATAGGCGGGAGAACTCTCTCGCATACTCGGTCACCGTCCTGCCGAACTGCTGAAGGGACAGGAACTTCTCAGCTAGCTTGTCCCGCTCTACAGAAGAGAGGAAGTTCTCCATAAGAGCGTCCTTGAATTGTCCCTAAGTCAAGGTGGTAGAATCGGAGAGGCTGCGGCGCTGAAGCCACCAAGTGTAAGCATCCTCGGTCAGCTGATAGGCCGCAAGGAGAACCTTTTGGGTCTCGGGAACTCCAGCATACTCAAAATGTTTCTCCATCTGGGAGACCCACTCAGTGACCACGAATTAATCACGGTCTCCATTGAAGGTAGGCGGATTCAGCCTTTTGAAAGCCAATGTATCTATCATCGCTATAGGAGCAGTAGTCAGACTTGGCACGAGTCGGGCCTCCGAGGTGCCAGCAGGCAAGCCGGCTCCAGATCCAGGTGCAGGAGTGGTGGTGGTAACAGCTCCTCCAATCGTCCCTGCGCTGCCGGAACCAGAGCCTGGGTCAGGAGTTTGGTGTTACCCCTCAAAACGAGTGACACGCTCTAGAAGCTGCCTCAAAAGCTGGGCAGTATCGTCTTTAGGGGCCTCCCTCGCAGCAGGGATAGCTTTCTTCCTCTGCGATCGCTTAGGAGCCATCTAAAAGAAGCATAAAAGAATTGAGTAAGAGAAAACAGTCAGGCTAAGCATGACGGATTGATACTCAGGTTCTAGCATTCTATTACTATGGATACATAAATTATGTAATAGTTACAGCATTTTCAGTGGACAACTCTAGGTGATAGCCATGCAAATGCAGATGCGACGATAGAATTGTGTGCGATAGAACTATGAGTGTAAAATCCATGTGTGTACAATCGTCATCTGTTGCTCTTAGCTTAACACTTGTGCAATGAGTTATGATATGCATGCAATGTAATTATGCCTATAATGCATTCCTAAAAAAAATGTCCATGAATGGATACACATGCCATGCTAAGCGCCCATATCACTTAACATGTCATGCATGATTCTAATATCACGCACTTGAAAATATTAAACCGCCCATACAATTTAATATTTGCAAGCGGTGTTTATCCTAGTGGAAATTCATATGCATATAAATGTTAAGTTTGCCCATACTCCCTTAACATTTGCATGCATACTACTCATGCTTATGAGTGAGTGTGTGCGTGTTTCAGCCTCGAACAACAGACAATGATAGAGTGAGTGAAGTAATGATGCATGTATAAGTATTTTTACATAGTAAAAATTCAAAAATAAGTAATATTTTCCAAAATACTTCATTTTTAGGGGCTAGCTTTACAAAACCTCCCTCTGATACCAACTGTCACGACCCGTCTCGACAAGATCAGAGCGCACTTCGGGCGGGTCGTGATGCCACAGACATGTAGAGAAGAACCATGTCTGCTAAGGCGAAACTAAAAATCCTACAAACTACTTTAAAATTTCATGTTTTTAAAACAAGGGTTTACTAGATTTTTAAAATGATGCGGAAGCCGCAAATTGGTGAATAAAACATTTTTTTCTTTATGCATGCATGCACTTTTATAAAAAAAAATGAAACAGCAGGAGTTGTACTTAAATTTACGAATGCATATAGTTACCAAAATTTCATAAGTGAAAATGTTCTAATACAATGCTTTCCCCTAAAAGATGTCCACAATACGAGAGAAAATGCCTGATGATAACTAATACATGAATAATACAGTCCAATACTAACTGAAGCAAATACATAGAACCTGATGGTACATCAAGCAAAATGAAACCTCCAAACAAAGGCTGAAGATGGGTGGAGGAAACTCAGGAAGTGGACGGCGCATTCACGAACCCTAAGGCAAAAATCCAAACAGAAGGAAAAATGTCTCAGAACATGAAGTTACATAATGATTCAAGTCAATAACTTACGCAAAAAGTAAGTAAAGAAAACTAGAGCTCAGTGAGCTAGTCTTACATATAGCAACCAGACAAGTAACCATGTCTAACAAGATTCTTTTACGTTAATAGCCTACTCCGGAGTTTAGCCTAACTGCAATACCATAAGCGATCTATATTGAAGGGTGAATGTGTTGTCATTTGGTGCACAGGATTCCAGTGTATAAGTTGATGCAAGGCTTATCAACGACGGTGCTTGCAATGATCGACTAATGGTTTCTGATACCAGATAGTCGGGAGCTCGATTCAAGGCGTCACACCAAAACAACACTCTTACCTCAATATTTGCATATGGTTGTATATGATTTCAGAGATTCAAGATTTAATAATAGCAAATTATTATTTTGGCGATTACAGTTTATAAGGGTCTATTTTATTGCAACAAGTCAAGTAATATAAATTTCATGTTTGCAAGCGAGAGAGATTTCTCTACTTGCCTCAAGGTCACGTCGAAAAAACTAGCGGCAGCTAAGTGGCGCGAGCAAGGTTAGGAGCTTGAGCTAAACCTGTTCAGGATCCACAAACGCATTTTAAATTGAATTAACAAGAGTTTTATACTTGCACATGCGTTGGATATTCGCATCACACCATAGGGGGGGTTGTAGAAATTTACCTCCCTCGAGAGTGAGGGGAGAAGTGGCTACCGCGAGAGATCGGGAATTTTGGCGGCGATTTGGAGGAGAAATTCTCAAGATTGGAGCGATCCCACTACCTAGATTGGAGCGATCCCACTACCTAGATTGGACGAGCGGCACCGGAAACGGAAACATAAATGAAATTAGTCGAATTCACGACAAATCTAAGGGGGGCCGACGAAATTGCGTCGATCGGAGGCGGAAATCCATGCAATTAGGGCAAAAAAAATTGAAAACGTGGGATCGATGAAATTCCTTACCCAAGGAGACCCGATCTGGGCTCAGAAATCCACGAGGAGGGGTTTCGAGAGAAACCCTAGGAGTCCCTCCTGAATTCCACCGGCCGGAACGAGGAGGAGCTAGAGTCGTCGGAGAAGAATGTTGTCCTTGCCCCCATTAGCCGGAGAAGGAGAGGAAGGGAGAAAAAAAGCTTATGTCAGCCCCCTCTTGGAAGCAGTCGGCCAAGAAGGGTTGTGCGGGAGTTGCCGGCCAAGGGGAGCACCGGAGACGTCGGGGAAACAAAAGGAATAGGCGCCCGGCCAGGAGGAAGCGTTTTCTGGCCACGGGGAGGCATCTTGGGGGCGGCCGGAGGCGTTGGCGGCGGGTTCCGGGGCCGTCGGGTCTGTGCGAGGCGGAAGCGGGATTTTCCTGCGGGTTTTCTTGAGGGATGCGGGATTGCGCGTTTGGACCGGGGAGGTGCTCGGGATTTTATTAAGGAGAGGGAGTGGGGGTAGGTTTAGACCGGCACCTCTCTTGGTCTTTGATTATAGTTATTTATTATTATTATTATTATTAGTGTTAACTATGGGTTGTTACAGAGATGATAAACAACAACTTACCAGGTAAGAGATGGCATATAGGGTAAAGATCCTGAAGCAAGCTTTTCTTTCTTCAAGGAATGCACCAGGTATGAGAATTCTTGTGAGTCCACACTCCTCCACAAAGATTTGAGTGAACTTGATCTCTTTTTGCCCAACATCTTGGCCCTTGAGGATCAATGAAAGGTCTTGTAGAACATCTTGTACTTTCTCTTGAACCATGGTGTAGAATGGCTACAAATCTATGGCCAGGGAAGAAAAAAATAGAAACTCAACTAATGGATGTACACATTGGCGGTTATAAGAGATCAATACAATAGCATGATGTAATTAGGTAAGAATAGGAGACATACAGAGCAAGAGAGCGTCCATGAAAGAATACTAAAATGACTTACTATTCTTGTTGAATCTTGGATATCGTTCAGGATCTCTTCATGGCTCAACATTATGTTATTATGGACTGCGTTATTAACTCACAAAAATTATATTCAAGTGTGAAATTAAGTAGGGCACCATTTTAAAAAGGTGTTAAGTACAATCCAATTGATTAATTAAGCGGCAGAACAAATGCTATTTACTCTTGTCATATCAGTAATTATCCAGATCTGCAGCTATAGCATAACAAAACATTGTATTCTAAAGATAATACTGTCTGATGGTAAGAACTCCATCCACATGCTCTTTGCTTCATTATCTGGAAGGCTATATTATCTGAAAGACCATATTTTAGCTAGATTGGAGAAAAAGCAATTTAACATGATTTAATAGTCCATTTAGCATGATCTTTATATAGACCAACTTTATAGAGACATAAGTTTAAAGCCATCCATATTCTTAAGGTGTTAAACATT